>CAUVYK010000333.1:0-48479 GCA_963556175.1 Tipula confusa
TGACTTGGTAACTTATAATTTATCAAGAAAATTTAAATAATTTATGCGTTCACTATATCAAAGATTGGCCAATTTACAGAGGTTTCTCAAGTAAGTGGCATACATGGATAGTTAGATGATGACTTGTTCTACAAAATAAAAGTAGTCCGATCTCCATACGATGGGGTTAACTCTTTTGTGGATGACTTGGTAACTTATAATTTATCAAGAAAATTTAAATAATTTATGCGTTCACTATATCAAAGATTGGCCAATTTACAGAGGTTTCTCAAGTAAGTGGCATACATGGATAGTTAGATGATGACTTGTTCTACAAAATAAAAGTAGTCCGATCTCCATACGATGGGTTAACTCTTTTGTGGATGACTTGGTAACTTATAATTTATCAAGAAAATTTAAATAATTTATGCGTTCACTATATCAAAGATTGGCCAATTTACAGAGGTTTCTCAAGTAAGTGGCATACATGGATAGTTAGATGATGACTTGTTCTACAAAATAAAAGTAGTCCGATCTCCATACGATGGGGTTAACTCTTTTGTGGATGACTTGGTAACTTATAATTTATCAAGAAAATTTAAATAATTTATGCGTTCACTATATCAAAGATTGGCCAATTTACAGAGGTTTCTCAAGTAAGTGGCATACATGGATAGTTAGATGATGACTTGTTCTACAAAATAAAAGTAGTCCGATCTCCATACGATGGGGTTAACCCTTTGTGGATGACTTGGTAACTTATAATTTATCAAGAAAATTTAAATAATTTATGCGTTCACTATATCAAAGATTGGCCAATTTACAGAGGTTTCTCAAGTAAGTGGCATACATGGCTAGTTAGATGATGACTTGTTCTACAAAATAAAAGTAGTCCGATCTCCATACGATGGGGTTAACTCTTTTGTGGATGACTTGGTAACTTATAATTTATCAAGAAAATTTAAATAATTTATGCGTTCACTATATCAAAGATTGGCCAATTTACAGAGGTTTCTCAAGTAAGTGGCATACATGGATAGTTAGATGATAACTTGTTCTACAAAACAAAAGTAGTCCGATCTCCATACGATGGGGTTAACTCTTTTGTGGATGACTTGGTAACTTATAATTTATCAAGAAAATTTAAATAATTTATGCGTTCACTATATCAAAGATTGGCCAATTTACAGAGGTTTCTCAAGTAAGTGGCATACATGGATGGTTAGATGATGACTTGTTCTACAAAATAAAAGTAGTCCGATCTCCATACGATGGGATTAACTCTTTTGTGGATGACTTGGTAACTTATAATTTATCAAGAAAATTTAAATAATTTATGCGTTCACTATATCAAAGATTGGCCAATTTACAGAGGTTTCTCAAGTAAGTGGCATACATGGATAGTTAGATGATGACTTGTTCTACAAAATAAAAGTAGTCCGATCTCCATACGATGGGGATAACTCTTTTGTGGATGACTTGGTAACTTATAATTTATCAAGAAAATTTAAATAATTTATGCGTTCACTATATCAAAGATTGGCCAATTTACAGAGGTTTCTCAAGTAAGTGGCATACATGGATAGTTAGATGATGACTTGTTCTACAAAATAAAAGTAGTCCGATCTCCATACGATGGGATTAACTCTTTTGTGGATGACTTGGTAACTTATAATTTATCAAGAAAATTTAAATAATTTATGCGTTCACTATATCAAAGATTGGCCAATTTACAGAGGTTTCTCAAGTAAGTGGCATACATGGATAGTTAGATGATGACTTGTTCTACAAAATAAAAGTAGTCCGATCTCCATACGATGGGGATAACTCTTTTGTGGATGACTTGGTAACTTATAATTTATCAAGAAAATTTAAATAGTTTATGCGTTCACTATATCAAAGATTGGCCAATTTACAGAGGTTTCTCAAGTAAGTGGCATACATGGATAGTTAGATGATGACTTGTTCTACAAAATAAAAGTAGTCCGATCTCCATACGATGGGGTTAACTCTTTTGTGGATGACTTGGTAACTTATAATTTATCAAGAAAATTTAAATAATTTATGCGTTCACTATATCAAAGATTGGCCAATTTACAGAGGTTTCTCAAGTAAGTGGCATACATGGATAGTTAGATGATGACTTGTTCTACAAAATAAAAGTAGTCCGATCTCCATACGATGGGATTAACTCTTTTGTGGATGACTTGGTAACTTATAATTTATCAAGAAAATTTAAATAGTTTATGCGTTCACTATATCAAAGATTGGCCAATTTACAGAGGTTTCTCAAGTAAGTGGCATACATGGATAGTTAGATGATGACTTGTTCTACAAAATAAAAGTAGTCCGATCTCCATACGATGGGGTTAACCCTTTTGTGGATGACTTGGTAACTTATAATTTATCAAGAAAATTTAAATAATTTATTCGTTCACTGTATCAAAGATTGCCGATTTCGTTTTTTAGAAAATGTAAATAAAAATAAAACGCCCCATATTCTGTCTTAAAATCCACGCTATTTTATTTTATTACCTTGCTTTCTGTTGAATTGTATGGAAAACCCCAAAACTACATAATATTAAAATAACATAAAATATCAAATGGCAGAATACGGTCCAATACTATAATAAAAAATATAAGAATACTTGGTATTAGAAGGAGAAAACAAATTCTACTTACTTCTCTAACCTCGCACGATATTCAAGTTTCGTTAAACATTTATTTGGGTTTTTGTTTTGTTTCACCTAAGTAATTTAACAGGTAATCACCAAGTTGCGCCCACATAAATAAATGTTGTGCGAAGTCAGAGGTGTAAACAGAATAATTTGTGTGAATATTAGGGGTGAAAGCTAAAACTAGTTGCAAATGTAACAAATTGTGTTTTGGTTAGATTAATTCGTTTTTTTATTAGAATCTACTAATATATAGAACCGTATTTATGTGTTTTGGTTTTAAAATTGAATTGCTTGGTAGCGCTAATGCCTTAGATTTTCTTGGTATGCACTAATTTTATTGTTGCATTTCCAGTCGACTCTGTAAATATAGTGCATATTATGTTTAGAGTTGATAGAACTCTACTCTACAAATTTGTTAAGACGAGTGGGGATAGCTACGATTCTGTATATGTCTCGACTCTGTATATAGTTAAAATTTAACCTAGGTTGAAGCTAGTATATGCGTAGTAATAGTTCGATTTTGGTTATATAACTGTTGTTCCTTCGTTATATTTAGTACGAGTATATTTTGCAATCGAAACATATAAATATATGAATGGGAAGTACAGTAAATATAGAGAACATTACTCTTACAAAATAAAAGTAGTCCGATTTCCATACGATGGAATTAAGACTTGTGTGGATAACTTGGTAACTTAGACTTATCAAGAAAATTTAAATAATTGATGCGTTCACTATATCAAAGGTTGGCCGTTACAAATCAAAAGACGATTTAGATCAGCGAATTGCTCTGTGAAAGCAAGCGCTTGAATCAGTAATGGTTTGGCCCGCGGTGACTGCAACGGACTTAAACCCAATGAATTATTTCTGCATGCGGTCCATTCTGCAGGCTAAAGTATTAACTAACAAATATGAGACGGTCGACGCCTTAAATATTGCTCTTCGCCGAGAATAGGCCAAAATTACATCACACAACGTACGTGTATCGTGTGAAGCCTTGTAGGACAGACTCGATGCTATTATCCGCGCTTAAGGTGACTACATCGAATAATAACATATTTTTTGATAAATTTGAAAGGTTTTTCAATATTCTGAAGTTTTGAAATGAAAAAAATGAAATTTTACAAATTTACAGTATTTTTAATTCGTTACACTTCGAGTGCCGACCCGTATTAAGTATTAAGTACTTTATATTATATATTTAATTATTTATCTAGTATTTTATTTCAAACACCTCTACCGTGGGGACTAGACGCTGTTTGACCCCGCATCTACTAATGAAAATACGATTAATGACAATTTTGGTCCGCGAGTGGTATTTTATTTCCCACCTGCCCGCCGGCGAGCCGGTTATGGATTTCCTCTATCCGCCACCTGAGGACGCGCCTGATGGGAGATCTCTAACTCCACACAGGTGTGTTTGTGTGTGTGTGTGTGTGTGTGTGTGTGTGTGTGTGTGTGTGTGTGTGTGTGTGTGTGTGTGTGTGTGTATGTGTGTGTGTGTGTGTGTGTGTGTGTGTGTGTGTGTGTGTGTGTGTGTGTGTGTGTGTGTGTGTGTGTGTGTGTGTGTGTGTGTGTGTGTGTGTGTGTGTGTTTGAGTGTGATTTTATTTGATGTAGATATTTAAGTATGTATGTGACTGCGATTTGTCTATTTTGATATTTATGGTTATTGGTTGACATTTTAGTTTTATTTTTTTGTGTAAAACAAAATTGCGGGACTGACACGAGCCTGGTCTGTTGTTGCGGTAGAAAATTTTTTAAGGTCATCATATATTTCCCAGTTGTTATTCGGTCTCTTAATAATGGCGGTGTAGTGCTTTAGTGACTGATTGTAATTTATAATCGCTTTAATATATAAATTATCTGTATCTAATTAATAATTTGTTGTCAGTCCCACATACTATCCAACTTACTACCTGATTTCCATTTTGTATTTTGTCGATTCTTTGTAAAAAAAAATAAAATTTTGTTGTATTCTTGCATAATTACCCCTTCTTTTTTGTTTTCTATCGCAAAGCGAGGTTGACTTCTTTTAGCAAATTCATTAAACAAAAATCAAGGAATTTTGTTCAACAGGAAAATAATTGTACATACATTATGCACATGTTCCATAAATACCTAAATATAATGAAGTATGTAGGTTTCTTTTTCTTTTCAAAATAATAACTGCGCAATAT
Source organism: Tipula confusa (assembly GCA_963556175.1). NCBI lineage: Eukaryota > Metazoa > Arthropoda > Insecta > Diptera > Tipulidae > Tipula > Tipula confusa. The sequence goes on from CAUVYK010000333.1 coordinate 4,837, forward strand.
GAAATATAAACGCGCAGGTTTTAATCGCGCAATATGAGGGATGCCTATAAATGAAATGAATAACGAAATATCGTCCAACAACAAGGCACACCTCCATGTTGAATGGAATTTCTATCCAACTTATTACTATTATTATTTTAAGCCAAATCCCTTCAAATCACCCGAAGAACCATCACGTCCCACCCCTGGTCGAAAAACCAACCCACAGATCCAATTCTGTCTAAAAACCACAGAAAACCCATAAATACTGATTTAAAAATCGACAACAAACAGCCACGGTACCTAAACTCACCCTCCAATTAAGCATTTACAAACAAAAACCCACCAACCACATTGAAAAAGCACTATACTTTCTTACCACCAATTCCCTACCCGAAACAGCTCGAACACTAGATATCCCTCCCGCAGTACAGTCAAAGATTGTGTGATGTAATTTTGGCCTATTCTCGGCGAAGATCAATATTTAAGGCGTCAACCGTCTCATATTTGTTACTTAATACTTTAGCGTGCAGAAATAATTCATTGGGTTTAAGTCCGTTGCAGTCACCGCGGACCAAACCATTACTGATTCAAGCGCTTGCTTTCGCAGAGCAATTCGCTGATCTAAATCGTCTTTTGATTTGTAACGGCCAACCTTTGATATAGTGAACGCATCAATTATTTAAATTTTCTTGATAAGTCTAAGTTACCAAGTTATCCACACAAGTCTTAATTCCATCGTATGGAAATCGGACTACTTTTATTTTGTAAGAGTAATGTTCTCTATATTTACTGTACTTCCCATTCATATATTTATATGTTTCGATTGCAAAATATACTCGTACTAAATATAACGAAGGAACAACAGTTATATAACCAAAATCGAACTATTACTACGCATATACTAGCTTCAACCTAGGTTAAATTTTAACTATATACAGAGTCGAGACATATACAGAATCGTAGCTATCCCCACTCGTCTTAACAAATTTGTAGAGTAGAGTTCTATCAACTCTAAACATAATATGCACTATATTTACAGAGTCGACTGGAAATGCAACAATAAAATTAGTGCATACCAAGAAAATCTAAGGCATTAGCGCTACCAAGCAATTCAATTTTAAAACCAAAACACATAAATACGGTTCTATATATTAGTAGATTCTAATAAAAAAACGAATTAATCTAACCAAAACACAATTTGTTACATTTGCAACTAGTTTTAGCTTTCACCCCTAATATTCACACAAATTATTCTGTTTACACCTCTGACTTCGCACAACATTTATTTATGTGGGCGCAACTTGGTGATTACCTGTTAAATTACTTAGGTGAAACAAAACAAAAACCCAAATAAATGTTTAACGAAACTTGAATATCGTGCGAGGTTAGAGAAGTAAGTAGAATTTGTTTTCTCCTTCTAATACCAAGTATTCTTATATTTTTTATTATAGTATTGGACCGTATTCTGCCATTTGATATTTTATGTTATTTTAATATTATGTAGTTTTGGGGTTTTCCATACAATTCAACAGAAAGCAAGGTAATAAAATAAAATAGCCTGGATTTTAAGACAGAATATGGGGCGTTTTATTTTTATTTACATTTTCTAAAAAACGAAATCGGCAATCTTTGATACAGTGAACGAATAAATTATTTAAATTTTCTTGATAAATTATAAGTTACCAAGTCATCCACAAAAGGGTTAACCCCATCGTATGGAGATCGGACTACTTTTATTTTGTAGAACAAGTCATCATCTAACTATCCATGTATGCCACTTACTTGAGAAACCTCTGTAAATTGGCCAATCTTTGATATAGTGAACGCATAAACTATTTAAATTTTCTTGATAAATTATAAGTTACCAAGTCATCCACAAAAGAGTTAATCCCATCGTATGGAGATCGGACTACTTTTATTTTGTAGAACAAGTCATCATCTAACTATCCATGTATGCCACTTACTTGAGAAACCTCTGTAAATTGGCCAATCTTTGATATAGTGAACGCATAAACTATTTAAATTTTCTTGATAAATTATAAGTTACCAAGTCATCCACAAAAGAGTTAACCCCATCGTATGGAGATCGGACTACTTTTATTTTGTAGAACAAGTCATCATCTAACTATCCATGTATGCCACTTACTTGAGAAACCTCTGTAAATTGGCCAATCTTTGATATAGTGAACGCATAAATTATTTAAATTTTCTTGATAAATTATAAGTTACCAAGTCATCCACAAAAGAGTTAACCCCATCGTATGGAGATCGGACTACTTTTATTTTGTAGAACAAGTCATCATCTAACTATCCATGTATGCCACTTACTTGAGAAACCTCTGTAAATTGGCCAATCTTTGATATAGTGAACGCATAAACTATTTAAATTTTCTTGATAAATTATAAGTTACCAAGTCATCCACAAAAGAGTTAACCCCATCGTATGGAGATCGGACTACTTTTATTTTGTAGAACAAGTCATCATCTAACTATCCATGTATGCCACTTACTTGAGAAACCTCTGTAAATTTGCCAATCTTTGATATAGTGAACGCATAAACTATTTAAATTTTCTTGATAAATTATAAGTTACCAAGTCATCCACAAAAAAGTTAACCCCATCGTATGGAGATCGGACTCCTTTTATTTTGTAGAACAAGTCATCATCTAACTATTTATGTATGCCACTTACTTGAGAAACCTCTGTAAATTGGCCAATCTTTGATATAGTGAACGCATAAATTATTTAAATTTTCTTGATAAATTATAAGTTACCAAGTCATCCACAAAAGGGTTAACCCCATCGTATGAAGATCGGACTACTTTTATTTTGTAGAACAAGTCATCATCTAACTATCCATGTATGCCACTTACTTGAGAAATCTCTGTAAATTGGCCAATTTTTGATATAGTGAACGCATAAATTATTTAAATTTTCTTGATAAATTATAAGTTACCAAGTCATCCACAAAAGGGTTAACCCCATCGTATGAAGATCGGACTAATTTTATTTTTGGAAAAGTCATCATCTAACTATCCATGTATGCCACTTACTTGAGAAACCTCTGTAAATTGGCCAATCTTTGATATAGTGAACGCATAAATTATTTAAATTTTCTTGATAAATTATAAGTTACCAAGTCATCCACAAAAGGGTTAACCCCATCGTATGAAGATCGGACTACTTTTATTTTGTAGAACAAGTCATCATCTAACTATCCATGTATGCCATTTACTTGAGAAATCTCTGTAAATTGGTCAATCTTTGATATAGTGAACGCATAAATTATTTAAATTTTCTTGATAAATTATAAGTTACCAAGTCATCCACAAAAGGGTTAACCCCATCGTATGGAGATCGGACTACTTTTATTTTGTAGAACAAGTCATCATCTAACTATCCATGTATGCCAATTACTTTAGAAATCTCTGTAAATTGGCCAATCTTTGATATAGTGAACGCATAAATTATTTAAATTTTCTTGATAAATTATAAGTTACCAAGTCATCCACAAAAGAGTTAACCCCATCGTATGGAGATCGGACTACTTTTATTTTGTAGAACAAGTCATCATCTAACTATCCATGTATGCCACTTACTTGAGAAACCTCTGTAAATTGGCCAATCTTTGATATAGTGAACGCATAAATTATTTAAATTTTCTTGATAAATTATAAGTTACCAAGTCATCCACAAAAGGATTAACCCCATCGTATGGAGATCGGACTACTTTTATTTTGTAGAACAAGTCATCATCTAACTATCCATGTATGCCACTTACTTGAGAAACCTCTGTAAATTGGTCAATCTTTGATATAGTGAACGCATAAATTATTTAAATTTTCTTGATAAATTATAAGTTACCAAGTCATCCACAAAAGGGTTAACCCCATCGTATGAAGATCGGACTAATTTTATTTTGTAGAACAAGTCATCATCTAACTATCCATGTATGCCACTTACTTGAGAAACCCCTGTAAATTGGCCAATCTTTGATATAGTGAACGCATAAATTAATTAAATTTTCTTGATAAATTATAAGTTACCAAGTCATCCACAAAAAGGTTAACCCATCGTATGAAGATCGGACTACTTTTATTTTGTAGAACAAGTCATCATCTAACTATCCATGTATGCCACTTCTTTGAGAAACCCCTGTAAATTGGCCAAACTTTGATATAGTGAACGCATAAATTATTTAAATTTTCTTGATAAATTATAAGTTACCAAGTCATCCACAAAAGGGTTAACCCCATCGTATGAAGATCGGACTACTTTTATTTTGTAGAACAAGTCATCATCTAACTATCCATGTATGCCACTTACTTGAGAAATCTCTGTAAATTGGCCAATCTTTGATATAGTGAACGCATAAATTATTTAAATTTTCTTGATAAATTATAAGTTACCAAGTCATCCACAAAAGAGTTAACCCCATCGTATGAAGATCGGACTAATTTTATTTTGTAGAAAAAGTCATCATCTAACTATCCATGTATGCCACTTACTTGAGAAACCCCTGTAAATTGGCCAATCTTTGATATAGTGAACGCATAAATTATTTAAATTTTCTTGATAAATTATAAGTTACCAAGTCATCCACAAAAGGGTTAACCCCATCGTATGAAGATCGGACTACTTTTATTTTGTAGAACAAGTCATCATCTAACTATCCATGTATGCCACTTACTTGAGAAACCTCTGTAAATTGGCCAATTTTTGATATAGTGAACGCATAAATTATTTAAATTTTCTTGATAAATTATAAGTTACCAAGTCATCCACAAAAGGGTTAACCCCATCGTATGAAGATCGGACTACTTTTATTTTGTAGAAAAAGTCATCATCTAACTATCCATGTATGCCACTTACTTGAGAAACCCCTGTAAATTGGCCAATCTTTGATATAGTGAACGCATAAATTATTTAAATTTTCTTGATAAATTATAAGTTACCAAGTCATCCACAAAAGGGTTAACCCCATCGTATGGAGATTGGACTACTTTTATTTTGTAGAACAAGTCATCATCTAACTATCCATGTATGCCACTTACTTGAGAAATCTCTGTAAATTGGCCAATCTTTGATATAGTGAACGCACAAATTATTTAAATTTTCTTGATAAATTATAAGTTACCAAGTCATCCACAAAAGGGTTAACCCCATCGTATGGAGATCGGACTACTTTTATTTTGTAGAACAAGTCATCATCTAACTATCCATGTATGCCACTTACTTGAGAAACCTCTGTAAATTGGCCAATCTTTGATATAGTGAACGCATAAATTATTTAAATTTTCTTGATAAATTATAAGTTACCAAGTCATCCACAAAAGAGTTAACCCCATCGTATGGAGATCGGACTACTTTTATTTTGTAGAACAAGTCATCATCTAACTATCCATGTATGCCACTTACTTGAGAAACCTCTGTAAATTGGCCAATCTTTGATATAGTGAACGCATAAATTATTTAAATTTTCTTGATAAATTATAAGTTACCAAGTCATCCACAAAAGGGTTAACCCCATTGTATGAAGATCGGACTACTTTTATTTTGTAGAACAAGTCATCATCTAACTATCCATGTATGCCACTTACTTGAGAAATCTCTGTAAATTGGCCAATTTTTGATATAGTGAACGCATAAATTATTTAAATTTTCTTGATAAATTATAAGTTACCAAGTCATCCACAAAAGGGTTAACCCCATCGTATGAAGATCGGACTAATTTTATTTTGTAGAAAAAGTCATCATCTAACTATCCATGTATGCCACTTACTTGAGAAACCTCTGTAAATTGGCCAATCTTTGATATAGTGAACGCATAAATTATTTAAATTTTCTTGATAAATTATAAGTTACCAAGTCATCCACAAAAGGGTTAACCCCATCGTATGAAGATCGGACTACTTTTATTTTGTAGAACAAGTCATCATCTAACTATCCATGTATGCCATTTACTTGAGAAATCTCTGTAAATTGGTCAATCTTTGATATAGTGAACGCATAAATTATTTAAATTTTCTTGATAAATTATAAGTTACCAAGTCATCCACAAAAGGGTTAACCCCATCGTATGGAGATCGGACTACTTTTATTTTGTAGAACAAGTCATCATCTAACTATCCATGTATGCCAATTACTTTAGAAATCTCTGTAAATTGGCCAATCTTTGATATAGTGAACGCATAAATTATTTAAATTTTCTTGATAAATTATAAGTTACCAAGTCATCCACAAAAGAGTTAACCCCATCGTATGGAGATCGGACTACTTTTATTTTGTAGAACAAGTCATCATCTAACTATCCATGTATGCCACTTACTTGAGAAACCTCTGTAAATTGGCCAATCTTTGATATAGTGAACGCATAAATTATTTAAATTTTCTTGATAAATTATAAGTTACCAAGTCATCCACAAAAGGATTAACCCCATCGTATGGAGATCGGACTACTTTTATTTTGTAGAACAAGTCATCATCTAACTATCCATGTATGCCACTTACTTGAGAAACCTCTGTAAATTGGTCAATCTTTGATATAGTGAACGCATAAATTATTTAAATTTTCTTGATAAATTATAAGTTACCAAGTCATCCACAAAAGGGTTAACCCCATCGTATGAAGATCGGACTAATTTTATTTTGTAGAACAAGTCATCATCTAACTATCCATGTATGCCACTTACTTGAGAAACCCCTGTAAATTGGCCAATCTTTGATATAGTGAACGCATAAATTAATTAAATTTTCTTGATAAATTATAAGTTACCAAGTCATCCACAAAAAGGTTAACCCATCGTATGAAGATCGGACTACTTTTATTTTGTAGAACAAGTCATCATCTAACTATCCATGTATGCCACTTCTTTAAGAAACCCCTGTAAATTGGCCAATCTTTGATATAGTGAACGCATAAATTATTTAAATTTTCTTGATAAATTATAAGTTACCAAGTCATCCACAAAAGGGTTAACCCCATCGTATGAAGATCGGACTACTTTTATTTTGTAGAACAAGTCATCATCTAACTATCCATGTATGCCAATTACTTGAGAAACCTCTGTAAATTGGCCAATTTTTGATATAGTGAACGCATAAATTATTTAAATTTTCTTGATAAATTATAAGTTACCAAGTCATCCACAAAAGGGTTAACCCCATCGTATGAAGATCGGACTACTTTTATTTTGTAGAACAAGTCATCATCTAACTATCCATGTATGCCACTTACTTGAGAAACCTCTGTAAATTGGCCAATTTTTGATATAGTGAACGCATAAATTATTTAAATTTTCTTGATAAATTATAAGTTACCAAGTCATCCACAAAAGAGTTAACCCCATCGTATGAAGATCGGACTACTTTTATTTTGTAGAACAAGTCATTATCTAACTATCCATGTATGCCACTTACTTGAGAAACCTCTGTAAATTGGCCAATCTTTGATATAGTGAACGCATAAACTATTTAAATTTTCTTGATAAATTATAAGTTACCAAGTCATCCACAAATGAGTTAACCCCATCGTATGGAGATCGGACTACTTTTATTTTGTAGAACAAGTCATCATCTAACTATTTATGTATGCCACTTACTTGAGAAACCTCTGTAAATTGGCCAATCTTTGATATAGTGAACGCATAAATTATTTAAATTTTCTTGATAAATTATAAGTTACCAAGTCATCCACAAAAGGGTTAACCCCATCGTATGAAGATCGGACTACTTTTATTTTGTAGAACAAGTCATCATCTAACTATCCATGTATGCCACTTACTTGAGAAATCTCTGTAAATTGGCCAATTTTTGATATAGTGAACGCATAAATTATTTAAATTTTCTTGATAAATTATAAGTTACCAAGTCATCCACAAAAGGGTTAACCCCATCGTATGAAGATCGGACTAATTTTATTTTGTAGAAAAAGTCATCATCTAACTATCCATGTATGCCACTTACTTGAGAAACCTCTGTAAATTGGCCAATCTTTGATATAGTGAACGCATAAATTATTTAAATTTTCTTGATAAATTATAAGTTACCAAGTCATCCACAAAAGGGTTGACCCCATCGTATGAAGATCGGACTACTTCTATTTTGTAGAACAAGTCATCATCTAACTATCCATGTATGCCATTTACTTGAGAAATCTCTGTAAATTGGTCAATCTTTGATATAGTGAACGCATAAATTATTTAAATTTTCTTGATAAATTATAAGTTACCAAGTCATCCACAAAAGGGTTAACCCCATCGTATGGAGATCGGACTACTTTTATTTTGTAGAAAAAGTCATCATCTAACTATCCATGTATGCCAATTACTCGAGAAACCTCTGTAAATTGGCCAATCTTTGATATAGTGAACGCATAAATTATTTAAATTTTCTTGATAAATTATAAGTTACCAAGTCATCCACAAAAGGATTAACCCCATCGTATGGAGATCGGACTACTTTTATTTTGTAGAACAAGTAATCATCTAACTATCCATGTATGCCACTTACTTGAGAAACCTCTGTAAATTGGCCAATCTTTGATATAGTGAACGCATAAATTATTTAAATTTTCTTGATAAATTATAAGTTACCAAGTCATCCACAAAAGGGTTAACCCCATCGTATGAAGATCGGACTAATTTTATTTTGTAGAAAAAGTCATCATCTAACTATCCATGTATGCCACTTACTTGAGAAACCCCTGTAAATTGGCCAATCTTTGATATAGTGAACGCATAAATTATTTAAATTTTCTTGATAAATTATAAGTTACCAAGTCATCCACAAAAGGGTTAACCCCATCGTATGGAGATCGGACTACTTTTATTTTGTAGAACAAGTCATCATCTAACTATCCATGTATGCCACTTACTTGAGAAATCTCTGTAAATTGGCCAATCTTTTATATAGTGAACTTACAAATTATTTAAATTTTCTTGATAAATTATAAGTTACCAAGTCATCCACAAAAGGGTTAACCCCATCGTATGGAGATCGGACTACTTTTATTTTGTAGAACAAGTCATCATCTAACTATCCATGTATGCCACTTACTTGAGAAACCTCTGTAAATTGGCCAATCTTTGATATAGTGAACGCATAAATTATTTAAATTTTCTTGATAAATTATAAGTTACCAAGTCATCCACAAAAGAGTTAACCCCATCGTATGAAGATCGGACTACTTTTATTTTGTAGAACAAGTCATCATCTAACTATCCATGTATGCCACTTACTTGAGAAACCTCTGTAAATTGGCCAATCTTTGATATAGTGAACGCATAAACTATTTAAATTTTCTTGATAAATTATAAGTTACCAAGTCATCCACAAAAGAGTTAACCCCATCGTATGGAGATCGGACTACTTTTATTTTGTAGAACAAGTCATCATCTAACTATTTATGTATGCCACTTACTTGAGAAACCTCTGTAAATTGGCCAATCTTTGATATAGTGAACGCATAAATTATTTAAATTTTCTTGATAAATTATAAGTTACCAAGTCATCCACAAAAGGGTTAACCCCATCGTATGAAGATCGGACTACTTTTATTTTGTAGAACAAGTCATCATCTAACTATCCATGTATGCCACTTACTTGAGAAATCTCTGTAAATTGGCCAATTTTTGATATAGTGAACGCATAAATTATTTAAATTTTCTTGATAAATTATAAGTTACCAAGTCATCCACAAAAGGGTTAACCCCATCGTATGAAGATCGGACTAATTTTATTTTGTAGAAAAAGTCATCATCTAACTATCCATGTATGCCACTTACTTGAGAAACCTCTGTAAATTGGCCAATCTTTGATATAGTGAACGCATAAATTATTTAAATTTTCTTGATAAATTATAAGTTACCAAGTCATCCACAAAAGGGTTGACCCCATCGTATGAAGATCGGACTACTTCTATTTTGTAGAACAAGTCATCATCTAACTATCCATGTATGCCATTTACTTGAGAAATCTCTGTAAATTGGTCAATCTTTGATATAGTGAACGCATAAATTATTTAAATTTTCTTGATAAATTATAAGTTACCAAGTCATCCACAAAAGGGTTAACCCCATCGTATGGAGATCGGACTACTTTTATTTTGTAGAAAAAGTCATCATCTAACTATCCATGTATGCCAATTACTCGAGAAACCTCTGTAAATTGGCCAATCTTTGATATAGTGAACGCATAAATTATTTAAATTTTCTTGATAAATTATAAGTTACCAAGTCATCCACAAAAGGATTAACCCCATCGTATGGAGATCGGACTACTTTTATTTTGTAGAACAAGTCATCATCTAACTATCCATGTATGCCACTTACTTGAGAAACCTCTGTAAATTGGCCAATCTTTGATATAGTGAACGCATAAATTATTTAAATTTTCTTGATAAATTATAAGTTACCAAGTCATCCACAAAAGGGTTAACCCCATCGTATGAAGATCGGACTAATTTTATTTTGTAGAAAAAGTCATCATCTAACTATCCATGTATGCCACTTACTTGAGAAACCCCTGTAAATTGGCCAATCTTTGATATAGTGAACGCATAAATTATTTAAATTTTCTTGATAAATTATAAGTTACCAAGTCATCCACAAAAGGGTTAACCCCATCGTATGGAGATCGGACTACTTTTATTTTGTAGAACAAGTCATCATCTAACTATCCATGTATGCCACTTACTTGAGAAATCTCTGTAAATTGGCCAATCTTTTATATAGTGAACTTACAAATTATTTAAATTTTCTTGATAAATTATAAGTTACCAAGTCATCCACAAAAGGGTTAACCCCATCGTATGGAGATCGGACTACTTTTATTTTGTAGAACAAGTCATCATCTAACTATCCATGTATGCCACTTACTTACGAAACCTCTGTAAATTGGCCAATCTTTGATATAGTGAACGCATAAATTATTTAAATTTTCTTGATAAATTATAAGTTACCAAGTCATCCACAAAAGAGTTAACCCCATCGTATGAAGATCGGACTACTTTTATTTTGTAGAACAAGTCATCATCTAACTATCCATGTATGCCACTTACTTGAGAAACCTCTGTAAATTGGCCAATCTTTGATATAGTGAACGCATAAATTATTTAAATTTTCTTGATAAATTATAAGTTACCAAGTCATCCACAAAAGGGTTAACCCCATTGTATGAAGATCGGATTACTTTTATTTTGTAGAACAAGTCATCATCTAACTATCCATGTATGCCACTTACTTGAGAAACCTCTGTAAATTGGCCAATCTTTGATATAGTGAACGCATAAATTATTTAAATTTTCTTGATAAATTATAAGTTACCAAGTCATCCACAAAAGGATTAACCCCATCGTATGGAGATCGGACTACTTTTATTTTGTAGAACAAGTCATCATCTAACTATCCATGTATGCCACTTACTTGAGAAACCTCTGTAAATTGGCCAATCTTTGATATAGTGAACGCATAAATTATTTAAATTTTCTTGATAAATTATAAGTTACCAAGTCATCCACAAAAGGGTTAACCCCATCGTATGAAGATCGGACTAATTTTATTTTGTAGAACAAGTCATCATCTAACTATCCATGTATGCCACTTACTTGAGAAATCTCTGTAAATTGGCCAATCTTTTATATAGTGAACTTACAAATTATTTAAATTTTCTTGATAAATTATTAGTTACCAAGTCATCCACAAAAGGGTTAACCCCATCGTATGAAGATCGGACTACTTTTATTTTGTAGAACAAGTCATCATCTAACTATCCATGTATGCCACTTACTTGAGAAACCTCTGTAAATTGGCCAATTTTTGATATAGTGAACGCATAAATTATTTAAATTTTCTTGATAAATTATAAGTTACCAAGTCATCCACAAAAGAGTTAACTCCATCGTATGAAGATCGGACTACTTTTATTTTGTAGAACAAGTCATCATCTAACTATCCATGTATGCCACTTACTTGAGAAACCTCTGTAAATTGGCCAATCTTTGATATAGTGAACGCATAAACTATTTAAATTTTCTTGATAAATTATAAGTTACCAAGTCATCCACAAAAGAGTTAACCCCATCGTATGGAGATCGGACTACTTTTATTTTGTAGAACAAGTCATCATCTAACTATTTATGTATGCCACTTACTTGAGAAACCTCTGTAAATTGGCCAATCTTTGATATAGTGAACGCATAAATTATTTAAATTTTCTTGATAAATTATAAGTTACCAAGTCATCCACAAAAGGGTTAACCCCATCGTATGAAGATCGGACTACTTTTATTTTGTAGAACAAGTCATCATCTAACTATCCATGTATGCCACTTACTTGAGAAACCTCTGTAAATTGGCCAATTTTTGATATAGTGAACGCATAAATTATTTAAATTTTCTTGATAAATTATAAGTTACCAAGTCATCCACAAAAGGGTTAACCCCATCGTATGAAGATCGGACTACTTTTATTTTGTAGAACAAGTCATCATCTAACTATCCATGTATGCCACTTACTTGAGAAACCTCTGTAAATTGGCCAATTTTTGATATAGTGAACGCATAAATTATTTAAATTTTCTTGATAAATTATAAGTTACCAAGTCATCCACAAAAGAGTTAACTCCATCGTATGAAGATCGGACTACTTTTATTTTGTAGAACAAGTCATCATCTAACTATCCATGTATGCCACTTACTTGAGAAACCTCTGTAAATTGGCCAATCTTTGATATAGTGAACGCATAAACTATTTAAATTTTCTTGATAAATTATAAGTTACCAAGTCATCCACAAAAGAGTTAACCCCATCGTATGGAGATCGGACTACTTTTATTTTGTAGAACAAGTCATCATCTAACTATTTATGTATGCCACTTACTTGAGAAACCTCTGTAAATTGGCCAATCTTTGATATAGTGAACGCATAAATTATTTAAATTTTCTTGATAAATTATAAGTTACCAAGTCATCCACAAAAGGGTTAACCCCATCGTATGAAGATCGGACTACTTTTATTTTGTAGAACAAGTCATCATCTAACTATCCATGTATGCCACTTACTTGAGAAATCTCTGTAAATTGGCCAATTTTTGATATAGTAACGCATAAATTATTTAAATTTTCTTGATAAATTATAAGTTACCAAGTCATCCACAAAAGGGTTAACCCCATCGTATGAAGATCGGACTAATTTTATTTTGTAGAAAAAGTCATCATCTAACTATCCATGTATGCCACTTACTTGAGAAACCTCTGTAAATTGGCCAATCTTTGATATAGTGAACGCATAAATTATTTAAATTTTCTTGATAAATTATAAGTTACCAAGTCATCCACAAAAGGGTTGACCCCATCGTATGAAGATCGGACTACTTCTATTTTGTAGAACAAGTCATCATCTAACTATCCATGTATGCCATTTACTTGAGAAATCTCTGTAAATTGGTCAATCTTTGATATAGTGAACCCATAAATTATTTAAATTTTCTTGATAAATTATAAGTTACCAAGTCATCCACAAAAGGGTTAACCCCATCGTATGAAGATCGGACTAATTTTATTTTGTAGAAAAAGTCATCATCTAACTATCCATGTATGCCACTTACTTGAGAAATCTCTGTAAATTGGCCAATTTTTGATATAGTAACGCATAAATTATTTAAATTTTCTTGATAAATTATAAGTTACCAAGTCATCCACAAAAGGGTTAACCCCATCGTATGAAGATCGGACTAATTTTATTTTGTAGAAAAAGTCATCATCTAACTATCCATGTATGCCACTTACTTGAGAAACCTCTGTAAATTGGCCAATCTTTGATATAGTGAACGCATAAATTATTTAAATTTTCTTGATAAATTATAAGTTACCAAGTCATCCACAAAAGGGTTGACCCCATCGTATGAAGATCGGACTACTTCTATTTTGTAGAACAAGTCATCATCTAACTATCCATGTATGCCATTTACTTGAGAAATCTCTGTAAATTGGTCAATCTTTGATATAGTGAACCCATAAATTATTTAAATTTTCTTGATAAATTATAAGTTACCAAGTCATCCACAAAAGGGTTAACCCCATCGTATGAAGATCGGACTACTTTTATTTTGTAGAACAAGTCATCATCTAACTATCCATGTATGCCACTTACTTGAGAAATCTCTGTAAATTGGCCAATTTTTGATATAGTAACGCATAAATTATTTAAATTTTCTTGATAAATTATAAGTTACCAAGTCATCCACAAAAGGGTTAACCCCATCGTATGAAGATCGGACTAATTTTATTTTGTAGAAAAAGTCATCATCTAACTATCCATGTATGCCACTTACTTGAGAAACCTCTGTAAATTGGCCAATCTTTGATATAGTGAACGCATAAATTATTTAAATTTTCTTGATAAATTATAAGTTACCAAGTCATCCACAAAAGGGTTGACCCCATCGTATGAAGATCGGACTACTTCTATTTTGTAGAACAAGTCATCATCTAACTATCCATGTATGCCATTTACTTGAGAAATCTCTGTAAATTGGTCAATCTTTGATATAGTGAACCCATAAATTATTTAAATTTTCTTGATAAATTATAAGTTACCAAGTCATCCACAAAAGGGTTAACCCCATCGTATGAAGATCGGACTACTTTTATTTTGTAGAACAAGTCATCATCTAACTATCCATGTATGCCACTTACTTGAGAAATCTCTGTAAATTGGCCAATTTTTGATATAGTAACGCATAAATTATTTAAATTTTCTTGATAAATTATAAGTTACCAAGTCATCCACAAAAGGGTTAACCCCATCGTATGAAGATCGGACTAATTTTATTTTGTAGAAAAAGTCATCATCTAACTATCCATGTATGCCACTTACTTGAGAAACCTCTGTAAATTGGCCAATCTTTGATATAGTGAACGCATAAATTATTTAAATTTTCTTGATAAATTATAAGTTACCAAGTCATCCACAAAAGGGTTGACCCCATCGTATGAAGATCGGACTACTTCTATTTTGTAGAACAAGTCATCATCTAACTATCCATGTATGCCATTTACTTGAGAAATCTCTGTAAATTGGTCAATCTTTGATATAGTGAACCCATAAATTATTTAAATTTTCTTGATAAATTATAAGTTACCAAGTCATCCACAAAAGGGTTAACCCCATCGTATGGAGATCGGACTACTTTTATTTTGTAGAACAAGTCATCATCTAACTATCCATGTATGCCAATTACTTTAGAAATATCTGTAAATTGGCCAATCTTTGATATAGTGAACGCATAAATTATTTAAATTTTCTTGATAAATTATAAGTTACCAAGTCATCCACAAAAGAGTTAACCCCATCGTATGGAGATCGGACTAATTTTATTTTGTAGAAAAAGTCATCATCTAACTATCCATGTATGCCACTTACTTGAGAAACCTCTGTAAATTGGCCAATCTTTGATATAGTGAACGCATAAATTATTTAAATTTTCTTGATAAATTATAAGTTACCAAGTCATCCACAAAAGGATTAACCCCATCGTATGGAGATCGGACTACTTTTATTTTGTAGAACAAGTCATCATCTAACTATCCATGTATGCCACTTACTTGAGAAACCTCTGTAAATTGGCCAATCTTTGATATAGTGAACGCATAAATTATTTAAATTTTCTTGATAAATTATAAGTTACCAAGTCATCCACAAAAGGGTTAACCCCATCGTATGAAGATCGGACTAATTTTATTTTGTAGAAAAAGTCATCATCTAACTATCCATGTATGCCACTTACTTGAGAAACCCCTGTAAATTGGCCAATCTTTGATATAGTGAACGCATAAATTATTTAAATTTTCTTGATAAATTATAAGTTACCAAGTCATCCACAAAAGGGTTAACCCCATCGTATGGAGATCGGACTACTTTTATTTTGTAGAACAAGTCATCATCTAACTATCCATGTATGCCACTTACTTGAGAAATCTCTGTAAATTGGCCAATCTTTTATATAGTGAACTTACAAATTATTTAAATTTTCTTGATAAATTATAAGTTACCAAGTCATCCACAAAAGGGTTAACCCCATCGTATGGAGATCGGACTACTTTTATTTTGTAGAACAAGTCATCATCTAACTATCCATGTATGCCACTTACTTGAGAAACCTCTGTAAATTGGCCAATCTTTGATATAGTGAACGCATAAATTATTTAAATTTTCTTGATAAATTATAAGTTACCAAGTCATCCACAAAAGAGTTAACCCCATCGTATGGAGATCGGACTACTTTTATTTTGTAGAACAAGTCATCATCTAACTATCCATGTATGCCACTTACTTGAGAAACCTCTGTAAATTGGCCAATCTTTGATATAGTGAACGCATAAATTATTTAAATTTTCTTGATAAATTATAAGTTACCAAGTCATCCACAAAAGGGTTAACCCCATTGTATGAAGATCGGACTACTTTTATTTTGTAGAACAAGTCATCATCTGACTATCCATATATGCCAATTACTTTAGAAATATCTGTAAATTGGCCAATCTTTGATATAGTGAACGCATAAATTATTTAAATTTTCTTGATAAATTATAAGTTACCAAGTCATCCACAAAAGAGTTAACCCCATCGTATGGAGATCGGACTACTTTTATTTTGTAGAACAAGTCATCATCTAACTATCCATGTATGCCACTTACTTGAGAAACCTCTGTAAATTGGCCAATCTTTGATATAGTGAACGCATAAATTATTTAAATTTTCTTGATAAATTATAAGTTACCAAGTCATCCACAAAAGGGTTAACCCCATCGTATGAAGATCGGACTACTTTTATTTTGTAGAACAAGTCATCATCTAACTATCCATGTATGCCAATTACTTGAGAAATCTCTGTAAATTGGCCAATCTTTGATATAGTGAACGCATAAATTATTTAAATTTTCTTGATAAATTATAAGTTACCAAGTCATCCACAAAAGAGTTAACCCCATCGTATGAAGATCGGACTAATTTTATTTTGTAGAAAAAGTCATCATCTAACTATCCATGTATGCCACTTACTTGAGAAACCCCTGTAAATTGGCCAATCTTTGATATAGTGAACGCATAAATTATTTAAATTTTCTTGATAAATTATAAGTTACCAAGTCATCCACAAAAGGGTTAACCCCATCGTATGAAGATCGGACTACTTTTATTTTGTAGAACAAGTCATCATCTAACTATCCATGTATGCCACTTACTTGAGAAACCTCTGTAAATTGGCCAATTTTTGATATAGTGAACGCATAAATTATTTAAATTTTCTTGATAAATTATAAGTTACCAAGTCATCCACAAAAGGGTTAACCCCATCGTATGAAGATCGGACTACTTTTATTTTGTAGAACAAGTCATCATCTAACTATCCATGTATGCCACTTACTTGAGAAACCTCTGTAAATTGGCCAATTTTTGATATAGTGAACGCATAAATTATTTAAATTTTCTTGATAAATTATAAGTTACCAAGTCATCCACAAAAGAGTTAACCCCATCGTATGAAGATCGGACTACTTTTATTTTGTAGAACAAGTCATCATCTAACTATCCATGTATGCCACTTACTTGAGAAACCTCTGTAAATTGGCCAATCTTTGATATAGTGAACGCATAAACTATTTAAATTTTCTTGATAAATTATAAGTTACCAAGTCATCCACAAAAGAGTTAACCCCATCGTATGGAGATCGGACTACTTTTATTTTGTAGAACAAGTCATCATCTAACTATTTATGTATGCCACTTACTTGAGAAACCTCTGTAAATTGGCCAATCTTTGATATAGTGAACGCATAAATTATTTAAATTTTCTTGATAAATTATAAGTTACCAAGTCATCCACAAAAGGGTTAACCCCATCGTATGAAGATCGGACTACTTTTATTTTGTAGAACAAGTCATCATCTAACTATCCATGTATGCCACTTACTTGAGAAATCTCTGTAAATTGGCCAATTTTTGATATAGTGAACGCATAAATTATTTAAATTTTCTTGATAAATTATAAGTTACCAAACCATAATTTATGCATTATAAGAACGCATAAATTATTTAAATTTTCTTGATAAATTATAAGTTACCAAGTCATCCACAAAAGAGTTAACCCCATCGTATGGAGATCGGACTACTTTTATTTTGTAGAACAAGTCATCATCTAACTATCCATGTATGCCACTTACTTGAGAAACCTCTGTAAATTGGCCAATCTTTGATATAGTGAACGCATAAATTATTTAAATTTTCTTGATAAATTATAAGTTACCAAGTCATCCACAAAAGGATTAACCCCATCGTATGGAGATCGGACTACTTTTATTTTGTAGAACAAGTCATCATCTAACTATCCATGTATGCCACTTACTTGAGAAACCTCTGTAAATTGGCCAATCTTTGATATAGTGAACGCATAAATTATTTAAATTTTCTTGATAAATTATAAGTTACCAAGTCATCCACAAAAGGGTTAACCCCATCGTATGAAGATCGGACTAATTTTATTTTGTAGAAAAAGTCATCATCTAACTATCCATGTATGCCACTTACTTGAGAAACCCCTGTAAATTGGCCAATCTTTGATATAGTGAACGCATAAATTATTTAAATTTTCTTGATAAATTATAAGTTACCAAGTCATCCACAAAAGGGTTAACCCCATCGTATGGAGATCGGACTACTTTTATTTTGTAGAAAAAGTCATCATCTAACTATCCATGTATGCCACTTACTTGAGAAACCCCTGTAAATTGGCCAATCTTTGATATAGTGAACGCATAAATTATTTAAATTTTCTTGATAAATTATAAGTTACCAAGTCATCCACAAAAGGGTTAACCCCATCGTATGGAGATCGGACTACTTTTATTTTGTAGAACAAGTCATCATCTAACTATCCATGTATGCCACTTACTTGAGAAACCTCTGTAAATTGGCCAATCTTTGATATAGTGAACGCATAAATTATTTAAATTTTCTTGATAAATTATAAGTTACCAAGTCATCCACAAAAGGGTTAACCCCATCGTATGGAGATCGGACTACTTTTATTTTGTAGAACAAGTCATCATCTAACTATTTATGTATGCCACTTACTTGAGAAACCTCTGTAAATTGGCCAATCTTTGATATAGTGAACGCATAAATTATTTAAATTTTCTTGATAAATTATAAGTTACCAAGTCATCCACAAAAGGGTTAACCCCATCGTATGAAGATCGGACTACTTTTATTTTGTAGAACAAGTCATCATCTAACTATCCATGTATGCCACTTACTTGAGAAATCTCTGTAAATTGGCCAATTTTTGATATAGTGAACGCATAAATTATTTAAATTTTCTTGATAAATTATAAGTTACCAAGTCATCCACAAAAGGGTTAACCCCATCGTATGAAGATCGGACTAATTTTATTTTGTAGAAAAAGTCATCATCTAACTATCCATGTATGCCACTTACTTGAGAAACCTCTGTAAATTGGCCAATCTTTGATATAGTGAACGCATAAATTATTTAAATTTTCTTGATAAATTATAAGTTACCAAGTCATCCACAAAAGGGTTGACCCCATCGTATGAAGATCGGACTACTTCTATTTTGTAGAACAAGTCATCATCTAACTATCCATGTATGCCATTTACTTGAGAAATCTCTGTAAATTGGTCAATCTTTGATATAGTGAACGCATAAATTATTTAAATTTTCTTGATAAATTATAAGTTACCAAGTCATCCACAAAAGGGTTAACCCCATCGTATGGAGATCGGACTACTTTTATTTTGTAGAACAAGTCATCATCTAACTATCCATGTATGCCAATTACTTTAGAAATATCTGTAAATTGGCCAATCTTTGATATAGTGAACGCATAAATTATTTAAATTTTCTTGATAAATTATAAGTTACCAAGTCATCCACAAAAGAGTTAACCCCATCGTATGGAGATCGGACTACTTTTATTTTGTAGAACAAGTCATCATCTAACTATCCATGTATGCCACTTACTTGAGAAACCTCTGTAAATTGGCCAATCTTTGATATAGTGAACGCATAAATTATTTAAATTTTCTTGATAAATTATAAGTTACCAAGTCATCCACAAAAGGATTAACCCCATCGTATGGAGATCGGACTACTTTTATTTTGTAGAACAAGTCATCATCTAACTATCCATGTATGCCACTTACTTGAGAAACCTCTGTAAATTGGCCAATCTTTGATATAGTGAACGCATAAATTATTTAAATTTTCTTGATAAATTATAAGTTACCAAGTCATCCACAAAAGGGTTAACCCCATCGTATGAAGATCGGACTAATTTTATTTTGTAGAAAAAGTCATCATCTAACTATCCATGTATGCCACTTACTTTAGAAACCCCTGTAAATTGGCCAATGTTTGATATAGTGAACGCTTAAATTATTTAAATTTTCTTGATAAATTATAAGTTACCAAGTCATCCACAAAAGGGTTAACCCCATCGTATGGAGATCGGACTACTTTTATTTTGTAGAACAAGTCATCATCTAACTATCCATGTATGCCACTTACTTGAGAAATCTCTGTAAATTGGCCAATCTTTTATATAGTGAACTTACAAATTATTTAAATTTTCTTGATAAATTATAAGTTACCAAGTCATCCACAAAAGGGTTAACCCCATCGTATGGAGATCGGACTACTTTTATTTTGTAGAACAAGTCATCATCTAACTATCCATGTATGCCACTTACTTGAGAAACCTCTGTAAATTGGCCAATCTTTGATATAGTGAACGCATAAATTATTTAAATTTTCTTGATAAATTATAAGTTACCAAGTCATCCACAAAAGAGTTAACCCCATCGTATGGAGATCGGACTACTTTTATTTTGTAGAACAAGTCATCATCTAACTATCCATGTATGCCACTTACTTGAGAAACCTCTGTAAATTGGCCAATCTTTGATATAGTGAACGCATAAATTATTTAAATTTTCTTGATAAATTATAAGTTACCAAGTCATCCACAAAAGGGTTAACCCCATTGTATGAAGATCGGACTACTTTTATTTTGTAGAACAAGTCATCATCTAACTATCCATGTATGCCACTTACTTGAGAAATCTCTGTAAATTGGCCAATTTTTGATATAGTGAACGCATAAATTATTTAAATTTTCTTGATAAATTATAAGTTACCAAGTCATCCACAAAAGGGTTAACCCCATCGTATGAAGATCGGACTAATTTTATTTTGTAGAAAAAGTCATCATCTAACTATCCATGTATGCCACTTACTTGAGAAACCTCTGTAAATTGGCCAATCTTTGATATAGTGAACGCATAAATTATTTAAATTTTCTTGATAAATTATAAGTTACCAAGTCATCCACAAAAGGGTTAACCCCATCGTATGAAGATCGGACTAATTTTATTTTGTAGAACAAGTCATCATCTAACTATCCATGTATGCCATTTACTTGAGAAATCTCTGTAAATTGGTCAATCTTTGATATAGTGAACGCATAAATTATTTAAATTTTCTTGATAAATTATAAGTTACCAAGTCATCCACAAAAGGGTTAACCCCATCGTATGGAGATCGGACTACTTTTATTTTGTAGAACAAGTCATCATCTAACTATCCATGTATGCCAATTACTTTAGAAATCTCTGTAAATTGGCCAATCTTTGATATAGTGAACGCATAAATTATTTAAATTTTCTTGATAAATTATAAGTTACCAAGTCATCCACAAAAGAGTTAACCCCATCGTATGGAGATCGGACTACTTTTATTTTGTAGAACAAGTCATCATCTAACTATCCATGTATGCCACTTACTTGAGAAACCTCTGTAAATTGGCCAATCTTTGATATAGTGAACGCATAAATTATTTAAATTTTCTTGATAAATTATAAGTTACCAAGTCATCCACAAAAGGATTAACCCCATCGTATGGAGATCGGACTACTTTTATTTTGTAGAACAAGTCATCATCTAACTATCCATGTATGCCACTTACTTGAGAAACCCCTGTAAATTGGCCAATCTTTGATATAGTGAACGCATAAATTAATTAAATTTTCTTGATAAATTATAAGTTACCAAGTCATCCACAAAAAGGTTAACCCATCGTATGAAGATCGTACTACTTTTATTTTGTAGAACAAGTCATCATCTAACTATCCATGTATGCCACTTCTTTGAGAAACCCCTGTAAATTGGCCAATCTTTGATATAGTGAACGCATAAATTATTTAAATTTTCTTGATAAATTATAAGTTACCAAGTCATCCACAAAAGGGTTAACCCCATCGTATGAAGATCGGACTACTTTTATTTTGTAGAACAAGTCATCATCTAACTATCCATGTATGCCAATTACTTGAGAAATCTCTGTAAATTGGCCAATCTTTGATATAGTGAACGCATAAATTATTTAAATTTTCTTGATAAATTATAAGTTACCAAGTCATCCACAAAAGAGTTAACCCCATCGTATGAAGATCGGACTAATTTTATTTTGTAGAAAAAGTCATCATCTAACTATCCATGTATGCCACTTACTTGAGAAACCCCTGTAAATTGGCCAATCTTTGATATAGTGAACGCATAAATTATTTAAATTTTCTTGATAAATTATAAGTTACCAAGTCATCCACAAAAGGGTTAACCCCATCGTATGAAGATCGGACTACTTTTATTTTGTAGAACAAGTCATCATCTAACTATCCATGTATGCCACTTACTTGAGAAACCTCTGTAAATTGGCCAATCTTTGATATAGTGAACGCATAAATTATTTAAATTTTCTTGATAAATTATAAGTTACCAAGTCATCCACAAAAGGGTTAACCCCATTGTATGAAGATCGGACTACTTTTATTTTGTAGAACAAGTCATCATCTAACTATCCATGTATGCCACTTACTTGAGAAATCTCTGTAAATTGGCCAATTTTTGATATAGTGAACGCATAAATTATTTAAATTTTCTTGATAAATTATAAGTTACCAAGTCATCCACAAAAGGATTAACCCCATCGTATGAAGATCGGACTAATTTTATTTTGTAGAAAAAGTCATCATCTAACTATCCATGTATGCCACTTACTTGAGAAACCTCTGTAAATTGGCCAATCTTTGATATAGTGAACGCATAAATTATTTAAATTTTCTTGATAAATTATAAGTTACCAAGTCATCCACAAAAGGGTTAACCCCATCGTATGGAGATCGGACTACTTTTATTTTGTAGAACAAGTCATCATCTAACTATCCATGTATGCCACTTACTTGAGAAACCTCTGTAAATTGGCCAATCTTTGATATAGTGAACGCATAAATTATTTAAATTTTCTTGATAAATTATAAGTTACCAAGTCATCCACAAAAGGGTTGACCCCATCGTATGAAGATCGGAATACTTCTATTTTGTAGAACAAGTCATCATCTAACTATCCATGTATGCCATTTACTTGAGAAATCTCTGTAAATTGGTCAATCTTTGATATAGTGAACGCATAAATTATTTAAATTTTCTTGATAAATTATAAGTTACCAAGTCATCCACAAAAGGGTTAACCCCATCGTATGGAGATCGGACTACTTTTATTTTGTAGAACAAGTCATCATCTAACTATCCATGTATGCCAATTACTTTAGAAATATCTGTAAATTGGCCAATCTTTGATATAGTGAACGCATAAATTATTTAAATTTTCTTGATAAATTATAAGTTACCAAGTCATCCACAAAAGAGTTAACCCCATCGTATGGAGATCGGACTACTTTTATTTTGTAGAACAAGTCATCATCTAACTATCCATGTATGCCACTTACTTGAGAAACCTCTGTAAATTGGCCAATCTTTGATATAGTGAACGCATAAATTATTTAAATTTTCTTGATAAATTATAAGTTACCAAGTCATCCACAAAAGGATTAACCCCATCGTATGGAGATCGGACTACTTTTATTTTGTAGAACAAGTCATCATCTAACTATCCATGTATGCCACTTACTTGAGAAACCTCTGTAAATTGGCCAATCTTTGATATAGTGAACGCATAAATTATTTAAATTTTCTTGATAAATTATAAGTTACCAAGTCATCCACAAAAGGGTTAACCCCATCGTATGAAGATCGGACTAATTTTATTTTGTAGAAAAAGTCATCATCTAACTATCCATGTATGCCACTTACTTTAGAAACCCCTGTAAATTGGCCAATCTTTGATATAGTGAACGCATAAATTATTTAAATTTTCTTGATAAATTATAAGTTACCAAGTCATCCACAAAAGGGTTAACCCCATCGTATGGAGATCGGACTACTTTTATTTTGTAGAACAAGTCATCATCTAACTATCCATGTATGCCACTTACTTGAGAAATCTCTGTAAATTGGCCAATCTTTTATATAGTGAACTTACAAATTATTTAAATTTTCTTGATAAATTATAAGTTACCAAGTCATCCACAAAAGGGTTAACCCCATCGTATGGAGATCGGACTACTTTTATTTTGTAGAACAAGTCATCATCTAACTATCCATGTATGCCACTTACTTGAGAAACCTCTGTAAATTGGCCAATCTTTGATATAGTGAACGCATAAATTATTTAAATTTTCTTGATAAATTATAAGTTACCAAGTCATCCACAAAAGAGTTAACCCTATCGTATGGAGATCGGACTACTTTTATTTTGTAGAACAAGTCATCATCTAACTATCCATGTATGCCACTTACTTAAGAAACCTCTGTAAATTGGCCAATCTTTGATATAGTGAACGCATAAATTATTTAAATTTTCTTGATAAATTATAAGTTACCAAGTCATCCACAAAAGGGTTAACCCCATTGTATGAAGATCGGACTACTTTTATTTTGTAGAACAAGTCATCATCTAACTATCCATGTATGCCACTTACTTGAGAAATCTCTGTAAATTGGCCAATTTTTGATATAGTGAACGCATAAATTATTTAAATTTTCTTGATAAATTATAAGTTACCAAGTCATCCACAAAAGGGTTAACCCCATCGTATGAAGATCGGACTAATTTTATTTTGTAGAAAAAGTCATCATCTAACTATCCATGTATGCCACTTACTTGAGAAACCTCTGTAAATTGGCCAATCTTTGATATAGTGAACGCATAAATTATTTAAATTTTCTTGATAAATTATAAGTTACCAAGTCATCCACAAAAGGGTTAACCCCATCGTATGAAGATCGGACTATTTTTATTTTGTAGAACAAGTCATCATCTAACTATCCATGTATGCCATTTACTTGAGAAATCTCTGTAAATTGGTCAATCTTTGATATAGTGAACGCATAAATTATTTAAATTTTCTTGATAAATTATAAGTTACCAAGTCATCCACAAAAGGGTTAACCCCATCGTATGGAGATCGGACTACTTTTATTTTGTAGAACAAGTCATCATCTAACTATCCATGTATGCCAATTACTTTAGAAATCTCTGTAAATTGGCCAATCTTTGATATAGTGAACGCATAAATTATTTAAATTTTCTTGATAAATTATAAGTTACCAAGTCATCCACAAAAGAGTTAACCCCATCGTATGGAGATCGGACTACTTTTATTTTGTAGAACAAGTCATCATCTAACTATCCATGTATGCCACTTACTTGAGAAACCTCTGTAAATTGGCCAATCTTTGATATAGTGAACGCATAAATTATTTAAATTTTCTTGATAAATTATAAGTTACCAAGTCATCCACAAAAGGATTAACCCCATCGTATGGAGATCGGACTACTTTTATTTTGTAGAACAAGTCATCATCTAACTATCCATGTATGCCACTTACTTGAGAAACCCCTGTAAATTGGCCAATCTTTGATATAGTGAACGCATAAATTAATTAAATTTTCTTGATAAATTATAAGTTACCAAGTCATCCACAAAAAGGTTAACCCATCGTATGAAGATCGTACTACTTTTATTTTGTAGAACAAGTCATCATCTAACTATCCATGTATGCCACTTCTTTGAGAAACCCCTGTAAATTGGCCAATCTTTGATATAGTGAACGCATAAATTATTTAAATTTTCTTGATAAATTATAAGTTACCAAGTCATCCACAAAAGGGTTAACCCCATCGTATGAAGATCGGACTACTTTTATTTTGTAGAACAAGTCATCATCTAACTATCCATGTATGCCAATTACTTGAGAAATCTCTGTAAATTGGCCAATCTTTGATATAGTGAACGCATAAATTATTTAAATTTTCTTGATAAATTATAAGTTACCAAGTCATCCACAAAAGAGTTAACCCCATCGTATGAAGATCGGACTAATTTTATTTTGTAGAAAAAGTCATCATCTAACTATCCATGTATGCCACTTACTTGAGAAACCCCTGTAAATTGGCCAATCTTTGATATAGTGAACGCATAAATTATTTAAATTTTCTTGATAAATTATAAGTTACCAAGTCATCCACAAAAGGATTAACCCCATCGTATGAAGATCGGACTAATTTTATTTTGTAGAAAAAGTCATCATCTAACTATCCATGTATGCCACTTACTTGAGAAACCTCTGTAAATTGGCCAATCTTTGATATAGTGAACGCATAAATTATTTAAATTTTCTTGATAAATTATAAGTTACCAAGTCATCCACAAAAGGGTTAACCCCATCGTATGGAGATCGGACTACTTTTATTTTGTAGAACAAGTCATCATCTAACTATCCATGTATGCCAATTACTTTAGAAATCTCTGTAAATTGGCCAATCTTTGATATAGTGAACGCATAAATTATTTAAATTTTCTTGATAAATTATAAGTTACCAAGTCATCCACAAAAGAGTTAACCTCATCGTATGAAGATCGGACTACTTTTATTTTATAGAACAAGTCATCATCTAACTATCCATGTATGCCACTTACTTGAGAAACCTCTGTAAATTGGCCAATCTTTGATATAGTGAACGCATAAATTATTTAAATTTTCTTGATAAATTATAAGTTACCAAGTCATCCACAAAAGGATTAACCCCATCGTATGGAGATCGGACTACTTTTATTTTGTAGAACAAGTCATCATCTAACTATCCATGTATGCCACTTACTTGAGAAACCTCTGTAAATTGGTCAATCTTTGATATAGTGAACGCATAAATTATTTAAATTTTCTTGATAAATTATAAGTTACCAAGTCATCCACAAAAGGGTTAACCCCATCGTATGAAGATCGGACTAATTTTATTTTGTAGAACAAGTCATCATCTAACTATCCATGTATGCCACTTACTTGAGAAACCCCTGTAAATTGGCCAATCTTTGATATAGTGAACGCATAAATTAATTAAATTTTCTTGATAAATTATAAGTTACCAAGTCATCCACAAAAAGGTTAACCCATCGTATGAAGATCGGACTACTTTTATTTTGTAGAACAAGTCATCATCTAACTATCCATGTATGCCACTTCTTTGAGAAACCCCTGTAAATTGGCCAATCTTTGATATAGTGAACGCATAAATTATTTAAATTTTCTTGATAAATTATAAGTTACCAAGTCATCCACAAAAGAGTTAATCCCATCGTATGAAGATCGGACTACTTTTATTTTGTAGAACAAGTCATCATCTAACTATCCATGTATGCCAATTACTTGAGAAATCTCTGTAAATTGGCCAATCTTTGATATAGTGAACGCATAAATTATTTAAATTTTCTTGATAAATTATAAGTTACCAAGTCATCCACAAAAGAGTTAACCCCATCGTATGAAGATCGGACTAATTTTATTTTGTAGAAAAAGTCATCATCTAACTATCCATGTATGCCACTTACTTGAGAAACCCCTGTAAATTGGCCAATCTTTGATATAGTGAACGCATAAATTATTTAAATTTTCTTGATAAATTATAAGTTACCAAGTCATCCACAAAAGGGTTAACCCCATCGTATGAAGATCGGACTACTTTTATTTTGTAGAACAAGTCATCATCTAACTATCCATGTATGCCACTTACTTGAGAAACCTCTGTAAATTGGCCAATTTTTGATACAGTGGAATCGAGCTAATTTTATTTCGTAGAGAAAGTTTTTATTTAAAGCGGTGTATGATATGTTTTTGAGAAAGATTATTTTAATTTAATTTTAGCCTATCTTTTTTTAACATTATATTTCAATTTTACTAATTTGTTTAAAATATTACAACATAAATATGTAAAAAATACTCGTTAGTATTATAATTTGTAGGTATTTATGTACCATGTAAACTTAAATTGCTTTTGCCCACTAATTTACCTATACATAGACAATTTTTGTTTTTTCCACAAATCTTGTATACGTATATATTTTTGAATTTGTGGAATTTTGTGGAAAACTTCACAGTCGTAAAAATATCCTATCTCCTACGATCTTCACGGGGCTAAAAATATTCTTAATGTTTTGAAATGGCTGTACTAATATTAAACTGGGACCAACTCGCCAGAACCATTCTATGTTTCATATTGCGACACTCGGCCAATTTGTAATGACCCAATATACGATATGGAATATTATATTGCCAGCTCCTAGGAACTACACGGGCCTGAAAATATTCTTTGTGTTTTGAGATGGCTATACTAATATTAAACTGTGACCAACTCGCGAGAATCATTCTATGTTTCATATTGCCACAATCGGCCAATTTGAATTGATATATGATATGGAATATTATATTGCCAGCTCCTAGGAACTACACGGGCCTGAAAATATTCTTTGTGTTTTGAGATGGCTATACTAATATTAAACTGTGACCAACTCGCCAGAATCATTCTATGTTTCATATAGCCACAATCGGCCAATTTGAATTGATATATGATATGGAATATTATATTGCCAGCTCCTAGGAAGTACACGGGCCTGAAAATATTCTTTGTGTTTTGAGATGGCTATACTAATATTAAACTGTGACCAACTCGCCAGAATCATTCTATGTTTCATATTGTCACAATCGGCCAATTTGAATTGATATATGATATGGAATATTATATTGCCAGCTCCTAGGAACTACACGGGCCTGAAAATATTCTTTATGTTTTGAAATGGCTATACTAATATTAAACTGTGGCCAACTCGCCAGAATCATTCTATGTTTCATATTGCCACACTCGGCCAATTTGTAATGGCCCAATATATGATAAGGAATATTATATTGCCAGCTCCTAAGAACTACACGGGCCTGAAAATATTCTTTGTGTTTTGAGATGGCTATACTAATATTAAACTGTGACCAACTCGCCAGAATCATTCTATGTTTCATATAGCCACAATCGGCCAATTTGAATTGATATATGATATGGAATATTATATTGCCAGCTCCTAGGAAGTACACGGGCCAGAAAATATTCTTTATGTTTTGAGATGGCTATACTTATATTAAACTGTGACCAACTCGCCAGAATCATTCTATGTTTCATATTGCCACAATCGGCCAATTTGAATTGATATATGATATGGAATATTATATTGCCAGCTCCTAGGAAGTACACGGGCCTGAAAATATTCTTTATGTTTTGAGATGGGTATACTTATATTAAACTGTGACCAACTCGCCAGAACCATTCTATGTTTCATATTGCCACAATCAGCCAATTTGTAATGACCCAATATATGATATGGAATATTATATTGCCAGCTCCTAGGAACTACACGGGCCTGAAAATATCTTTGTGTTTTGAGATGGCTATACTAATATTAAACTGTGACCAACTCGCTAGAATCATTCTATGTTTCATATTGCCACAATCGGCCAATTTGAATTGATATATGATATGGAATATTATATTGCCAGCTCCTAGGAACTACACGGGCCTGAAAATATTCTTTGTGTTTTGAGATGGCTATACTAATATTAAACTGTGACCAACTCTTCAGAATCATTCTATGTTTCGTATAGCCACAATCGGCCAATTTGAATTGATATATGATATGGAATATTATATTGCCAGCTCCTAGGAAGTACACGGGCCTGAAAATATTCTTTGTGTTTTGAGATGGCTATACTAATATTAAACTGTGACCAACTCGCCAGAATCATTCTATGTTTCATATTGTCACAATCGGCCAATTTGAATTGATATATGATATGGAATATTATATTGCCAGCTCCTAGGAACTACACGGGCCTGAAAATATTCTTTATGTTTTGAAATGGCTATACTAATATTAAACTGTGGCCAACTCGCCAGAATCATTCTATGTTTCATATTGCCACACTCGGCCAATTTGTAATGGCCCAATATATGATAAGGAATATTATATTGCCAGCTCCTAGGAACTACACGGGCCTGAAAATATTCTTTGTGTTTTGAGATGGCTATACTAATATTAAACTGTGACCAACTCGCCAGAATCATTCTATGTTTCATATAGCCACAATCGGCCAATTTGAATTGATATATGATATGGAATATTATATTGCCAGCTCCTAGGAAGTACACGGGCCTGAAAATATTCTTTGTGTTTTGAGATGGCTATACTTATATTAAACTGTGACCAACTCGCCAGAATCATTCTATGTTTCATATTGCCACAATCGGCCAATTTGAATTGATATATGATATGGAATATTATATTGCCAGCTCCTAGGAAGTACACGGGCCTGAAAATATTCTTTATGTTTTGAGATGGCTATACTAATATCAAATTGTGACCAACTCGCCAGAATAATTCTATGTTTCATATTGCCACAATCGGCCAATTTGTAATGACCCAATATATGATATGGAATATTATATTGCCAGCTCCTAGGAACTACACGGGCCTGAAAATATTCTTTGTGTTTTGAGATGTCTATACCTATATTAAACTGTGACCAACTCGCCAGAATCATTCTATGTTTCATATTGTCTAAGTATAAATATTTTGAGCAAAAATAACGGTTACGGTTTTTTTCCTTTTTTTTAATATACGATCTAATTCATGAAATAATTAAAAAATACAAAATTGTTATTTTTACACACATTTATAAAATAGATCATTTAGTGCTGATTTCTTCTTTGTTAAAGTGTCGTTAGATCGTTTATTAAAAAAAGGAAAAAACCGTAACCGTTATTTTTACTCAAAATATTTATAGATAGAGAGCATTTTATTCACAAATGCTCATTGGTTTATTATTATTAATATAGCCATCTCAAAACATAAAGAATATTTTCAGGCCCGTGTAGTTCCTAGGAGCTGGCAATATAATATTCCTTATCATATATTGGTTCATTACAAATTGGCCGAGTGTGGCAATATGAAACATAGAATGATTCTGGCGAGTTGGTCACAGTTTAATATAAGTATAGCCATCTCAAAACATAAAGAATATTTTCAGGCCCATGTAGTTCCTAGGAGCTGGCAATATAATATTCCATATCATATATCAATTCAAATTGGCCGATTGTGGCAATATGAAACATAGAATGATTCTGGCGAGTTGGTCACAGTTTAATATAAGTATAGCCATCTCAAAACATAAAGAATATTTTCAGGCCCGTGTAGTTCCTAGGAGCTGGCAATATAATATTCCATATCATATATTGGGTCATTACAAATTGGCTGATTGTGGCAATATGAAACATAGAATGATTCTGGCGAGTTGGTCCCAGTTTAATATTAGTACAGCCATTTCAAAACATTAAGAATATTTTTAGCCCCGTGAAGATTGTAGGAGATAGGATATTTTTAATGCTCTAATTTTATGGAATTCAAATCAAAATTTCTTTTAAAAACCATTTTTTTTTTACTTTATATCTCATGCATAAATGATTATAAAAACTGGGATGGGATGGAATTGTATTGCCTAATGAAAGTTTTAGTTTTTTCTGGGATAAAAAACTGGGATAACTTCACATGCTTCAAAATTGCCAAATTTGAATTTTTCCTTACTGAAACCAGAATTTTTATTCCGGTTTTAATAAGAAAAAAATCAATTAATTAATTAATTTTTGTATATGTTCGTAACACAAATCGTCTTTCAACAGTAAAAGTACTAGAAAATGCTGTTCTACAATATGTAAACATTTTTCGAACAAATATTTGGTAAATAACGAGCTTTGGTAAACGACTGCTCAAAAGTTAACAATAAAATTGACGCTACTTTGGCATATTCCGAAGAAGGAGCTTTTAACGCCCCAAAATTCATTGTTTTGTTAAACAATTTTATTATTATGAAGTTTTCAGATGTTGCTGTTACTTGATCTTCTGATTTAAAAGTTTATTACGACATTTATTGCAATTGATTTTTTTAATATATTGATTTTTTTAATCCCGGCATAATACAATAATGCATTTTGTTTAAAAAGATTGTTTTCGTTATTTAAGTCAATATCGTACTCCTCAGGAGTAGCTTCATTATCAGGTTCTCTATTTATTAAGCTCAATTTATAGTCTTCATGAAAACATTTCCACTCTAATTCTACTGTTTCTCCATCTTCAGCTAAGCAATTAGAGTATTCACTATTGAATAATAACTTAATTACTATTATATTAGCAAAATGTACTTCTATTTCATGACTAGTGGTTATAATTAAATCCACCTTTGCCTCGTAATTGTGAAAAAAAAAATTTCAAGACAATCTTGGTTGATCTTTCCATTTAACATATATGTTAAATGGAAAGATCAACCAAGATTATCATGGTTGATCTTGGTCGAATATATATATTCGACGCCATAATTAATGTTTAGGTATACTCCATTAACTGTAGTTGAGATTTAATGGTAAGCTGGAAATCTTTAATAAATTTAAAGTAATTTTCATTTTTTGAAATAATCTTTAAATTTTCAAAAAAATTTAAACCTTCTGTTAAATATTTATAAACATTATTATTCATCCGTAATGGTTGTTCAAATGGTGATTTTGATGAAAAACGGCGTGAATTGAGGCAGTCGAAAATATTGTTGAGCTGTTCTACAAACGTTGCAGTTGGTATAGCATTAGTGATGTATGATTCTAAAATGTCCGGACAAGCTTGTATCGCAGTTTTTATAGCACAAGATACCGTATTGCTTAAAACTTGGGTGGCTAAGGAAACATTCATCTTTTCAAAACCGTTCGGGTACAAATGTCTTTTAGTTAATTTGGGCAATATTTTACATTTTTGTTTAGTGTCACGATCAAAAATTTTACGTACCACATTAATATCAGATATACAATAATCAGAGTGGAAAATTTGATTATTAAAAAAAGCATTTCAGGTCAATTTGATAAGATGCGGTGCATCATATTGACCAAAAATTTTTCGTTTGTTAAAATAAAAATATGGTTGTTCTGGTGTTATACCGAGAAGTTTAGATGTTTGCATATTAATTGCACCTTGATCACAGGTCAACATTACGACTTTTAAATTTATTTTTTCCTCACAGATTATAATATTTTTTTTAAATTAGTTCCTTCAATTTCACAGCAGTAAATGTTTTGTTCACAAGAATAAAATTAATAACATATTTCCAGTTTCCAACTACTGACCGTAACATAAAAAAAGAGCTGAAGTAGCGATTCAATTCTATCCATTAAGATATTGTGTGTTAGGTCTTGTTTTATTGCGATTTCATCAAAAATAAGCACACAAAGTTTCGATATAGGTGGTTTATTTTCAAAGTAAGAACTATGTTGTGCCATTAGTATGTCGTTTATACCTGGTGGTATAAATTGTATGGGAGCCCACTTATAAATAAACGATACCGACGGTAATTTTAGTTTTAAAACATTTCTCAAATATCTGTATGTTGACGATGATCGATAATATCAAAGCCATCTTAATAAAGAAGCCTCCATGATGGACGATATTTTTAGAGAGCTTTATTTAGAGTGACAAAAAACGTTGAAAAATAATCGTTTTTCATATGTTTTATATGGAGAGATATGACTTCATTTGTTTGAAAATTTATGACAGAGAATTAAATCGACACAAAATTATGTTTCTAACAATTGAAAGTAGAAACTTTGATTTACATGTGATTTAAATGGTTTTTCCGTTTGATTTTTCAAATTACTGTATTATTTAAATGAAAATAGTGTATTTTATTTTTGGTTAAAGCTCTAAATAAAATATTATATTGAAAAAAAGAGACGAATAGATTTTCTTGTACAAGGAGATCACAAAATCTATACCGTTTTTTTATTTTTACATCTACGTAAAAGATGCATGCATTAGATTATTAATTTACAAAACATTTTCAATAAATTAAAAGAGTAATTTTTTTTTAATTAATCAATAATTGTAAATCTAATCATAATATTTTAAGATTATGAATAATTTTGTGTTTGTCACATCATACATAAAAATAATTAGAATGAATCGGACATATAATGTCCGATTCATTATAATTCTCTTTATGTATGATGTGCTTTAATGATATATTTTATTTGGTCTAATCTTCTCTTTAAATATGTTGGATTCACTCTAACCATATGTCACTTCCAAACATAAACAAAAAAAAATATTGAGTTAAAATGTGATTCATTATAATAATTAATAAAATGATTAGAATTAAATGAATAAATACACAGTAATATATTTATATAAATTACAAAAGTACAATTATCACCTAGAAATATTTCACATATATAAAAACCTCAAGGCGCTTTTATGGTTGTGTTCATTCGTTCGTTCGTTCATTCGGTAATATTATTTTGATGATTTTATGGTTGATGAAAATTTACGGAACGATTTTAACACCACCTATCGATTAAAAATCTAAGCATTTGACATTTTCTTGATAGATTTATCAAACTTATTTTGTCTGTAAAGAAAACTATACCTATTTCAATTTTATTTTATGTAAAATTGATTTTAAACAACGATTTACTATTTAATTTATATACGTTTACCACGAAACTTCAACAATAATAATCAAATTATTGCTACTGTCAAAATTTGTTTATATATAGTATTGCTATCCTTTTTAAATTGTATAATTTTCTCTTTTACTCCATAATCGTTCGAACGAAAAGTTAAAAGTTGGTCATCTTAATGAAAAAAATACAGAACGAAAATAAGGAGAAAATAAGGGAATGTGATTGGTTAAAAAAAAGTACGGAACGAATTACCGAACGAATAAACACAACCATAAAAGCGCCTTCACACTTCTAATTAATATGAACAGTTCTAATTAATTTTGTATGATCAAACTGGAAACCTAAAACGAAAACATGAATTTTGCATCGCACCATTCCACACAATTGCATGTTAAAATTACATGCGAGTAAGAAATAATCAACTGTGTGAAACAAAATTTTACATTTTGGATACATATTACACTTTAAACAAGAATTTTCATTCATCTTCACTTATTTATGGAATCTAACATGAAATTTTGTGTTGTATTTTGTATTGTTTATTTTGATTTTAGTTGTCAAATATGAAAAAAAAAAAAATTTGTTCCTAAAACAGTTCTCTATTTTAGCATCGGCAGATTTTTTTTACGATCATATGTTTTTTTTTAACAAATTGACATGACACATTTATTAATATTGTTGTCTCGTTCCGTTGTCTATAATATTATTATAAAGCACATACATGTGTTTCACTTTTTTGAAATGTGATTTTTTATTTTGCTTTGTTTACGTTTTTTGTGGTTTTACACGTAAAAAAATAATTCTCTTCTCTTAAATTTTGTTGATTGGTTTTTGTTGTTGTTTTACATGTAAATAAAATATTTTTATTCTCCGATCATACAAATATGTCTGTCTCATGTCTGTCTCTTTATCTTTTGGGTTTGAGCTTTCTTATTTAGTAAAATGAGTTAATTTCTTTTAATTATTACGGCGAAATAGAAAACCCTACAGAAAAATCTTTCATATCAGATGGAAAACAATCTTTATTGCATAAATTGGTATAACCAAATCTTAAATTCGAGATAAATTTTAATCTAAAATTTTGTAAAATCTAAACGATGTTTTTCCATATAAAACATATGAAAAACAAACTTTTTTTTATGTTTCTTGTCACTCTAAATAAAGCTTCATTTAAACATGGAGGCTTATATTAATTAAGATGGCTTTGATAATATAGACATTGAGCAAAGTTTTTCTCGTG
Source organism: Tipula confusa (assembly GCA_963556175.1). Taxonomy (NCBI): domain Eukaryota; kingdom Metazoa; phylum Arthropoda; class Insecta; order Diptera; family Tipulidae; genus Tipula; species Tipula confusa. The sequence continues at coordinate 40,907 of CAUVYK010000333.1, forward strand.
AATGTTATAATAAAAACTTTGTTTTAATAATAGTTTACTGACATGTTTTGTATTATTGTTGATATTAAGATTATTAATAATATCATCAACATTTTCTTGGTTTTTCTTTGCATATTTCCCTTTGCAAATTGTACAGTTCCGTTTACACTTTCTATATGCTGCTTTTAGTGTATCAAACTTGGTTTGCAACTGATTTATTTTTTTATACACATTAAGTTGCTATGATTTTTTAACACAGTTTTCACAATGTTTTAAATCTTCATGAATATCACAATACAGTTCACTGAGTTTATTAGTTTTAAAAATTCTGCCTCGTCATCTATCTTATCACATTGTGTACCAATACTTACAGTTTTATTTTCACTATTCTCAGGCACATTTAATACACTGCTGTTCTTAGCAGTATTACACAAATTTAGACACGGCATAGCATTTCTTGTCAGTCTACTATGGCCAACATGCTCCCAAAGAAAATGTTTTTCACAAATAAAATTATTTTGAATTTGCAAGGCATCAGTTCTTAATCCAATTGATGATAACCATTCGTCCCTTCTATTTAAATCAGTAAGTAGTTTGTAAAATTTAAGTCCGGAATTTACCGATTTAATTTCGCAATACGGAACAATGCATGTAACATATATTTGTGCCGCATTTTTTATGTTTACTATATAAATTAAAATTAAATTTAATTTTAAAACTATTATCTAGCTTTCTAGTGTATATGACTAAATTACTCACTTGTTTTGGTTGGCTTTTGATCTGGCATATACATGTTTCTTTTTTATTTAATTTTTTAGATGTAACACTATTAGGTTATAGTTATTTTAAAATGGCTCTCAAAATAATAAATGTGATCGAAAATAGTAGATTTTGTGGAAAAACGTTTCTTAATTTAGCTATGTATTAGAGTTACACTAGCGCAATAAGTACAAAAAACTTTTATAGAAATTAAGGTACAATTAAGCAATTAAATAATTGTAAAAATATTAAAATATTAAAATTTACACCTGTAAATATTTGGTATTATCAATTTCACTTATTTACATAATTTACTTTTAATTACGTTACACTCAAAAAAAAAATTATAGTAAAATTTACAATTTTTCTCTGTAAAACTGTCGACAAGTAAAATTTATTCATTTTACAAAAAATTATTAGTTTAAAAGTTATAATTATTTATTTAACAAATTTTTTATTTGATTTACAAAAGATTTGTTAAATTATCAATTTGTGTTGTAAATTTTACGGAAATTTTCCAACGATTGCATTACAAAATTTTTTGTATAAATCAATTTGGTTTTTGTTAAGCCAACCTAGTTAAAATATTAAACTAAACAAAAGTACGGGTAAAATATAAAAAACATTCACTTATTATTACAAATGGTTTATAATTATTATTATTTTTGTTCTTTTGTAAATAAGGTAAATATTTTAAATTTTACAAAGAAAATCCAAATATTATGTAATGTACAAATAGTACCATTAAAGTTACAATACTTTTTGTAGAATCAAAAAATTTAATAAACAATTTTTATGATTTTTTATTGTTCAACGTTTTGCATGGATTTTTAATTTAAAAAAGTATCGTTGATTTAAAATATTTGAAAACACATAAAAAACAAGATAATTAAATACAATGACATTTATATGGCTTATTAGTTTCAGTGATTTTAATCAAATAAGTCTTCGAAGTCTAAAACTTATTCACTTTTGTTGATATAATTATATTGTGTTATTAATTAAAGCGCATAACTGACATTTCTCTATTGGAATTGTTAAATTGCTAAATTTCTATTGCTATTTCTTATTGGCAATAAACCATTTATGTGTATTATTAGGTAAGTAGAATTCCATCCCGAAATTTTCTAAAAGTCCCCTGTCTGTGCCCACTTTACATCGGAATGATTTATTTCGTTTTCATTTTTTCAAAATTTTCAGAATTTGATGATTCATTGCAAGTTTAATTTATTGGCAGAAAAACCACAGTCTTGTTTTTATATTTCTATTCAACATTTATTTTCGCCATTTAACATTTATTTACAGCTGAATGTTGGAACAGAGCTTCTTTCAAGCGTACATTATAATTATGTCTAAATCTGCAAGTATAAATCCATTTTAATTATAACCACCAAAAACAAAATTTAGAACAATTTAAAACTAACGATTTATATTTCAATAAATACGTAAATTTAATAAAAGTTCAGTGAATTATACAAATTCTTGTAAGAAACATATAGGATTATAGCTAATTTATAGTAAATTTTACAAAACGCCGTTGTAAAATCAACAAAATAATACCAATTAGTTGTATTATTTACAAAATAATTGCATTATAACGGTCTTTTCGGCGCGTTTTATATTCATCATACATTATTATATTATATAAATATATATATATTATTATTATATTGTATATATATTATTATTATATACAATTTATATAATTATGTAATGGCGCCATGATTCGTAATAGAGTTATCTAAAAACATGATTAGAAACAACGCATCTATACTTAAGCACAACGCGTATAAAATACCGTTATAAATAATACAATTATTTTGTAAATAATACAATTATTTTGTAAATAATACAAATAATTTGTACTATTTTGTTTAATTTGTTGATTTTACAAAGGTGTTTTGTAAATTTTACTATAAATTAGCTATATTTCTTTGTTTCTTACAATTATTTGTATAATTCACTGAACTTTTGTTAAATTTACTCTTACAAAATACGCACGAATTATATGTCTCACCTGAGTATAGAATAACTCATTTTAATTGTGTTCTTGCTACTGAAAGGTCGATAATAAAAAATATACAAAAAAATTGTAATGGAGATTGAAACAAGTGTTAAAGAAGTGTTGAGTTTTATTGGAATTCCTGAAATTGTATTTACAAAATATAATTTTATTAATTTATAACAGGTGAGTTTATACAGGTGAGTTTATATATTAATAAGTGTTATTATTGTTAGGAATAATTTCCTAATTATCGAAGCAAGCCGATAATAATTATAATATTATAAAAAATATATTGGTTTGCAAAATAAAATCATTAAAATCGTTAAGCGGTTTGTGAGGACGAGCACTTTGAAAATTTGAGTTTAACAATTTTTTTCTATTTTATTTTTAAATATATATATATATATATATATATATATATATATATATATATATATATATATATATATATATATATATATATAATATATATGAATATATTTAAGTTTTCTGTTATACGGAAACTTATAAAAACCGATCACAAATGTTAAGTTGCTGTGAAAACTTCTTTCTGGATTAATGTTAAATAAAGTTTAAAATGTAAAATTATTTTATTTAGGTTTAATAAAACCTAATCTCTATTTAGGTTTAAATTGATAATTAGAAATTTTTTAAGGATGGTTTTATGTGAATACATAGTTTATTTTTATTTATTACGGGATTGCTGTGTAATATTATTATTATTATTATACTATGTATTTATTATATGGTTGATTGATTAACCTCTTCTAAATGAATAATTTTCAGCTGATAATATTTATACAGAAGCATTGAAATACATAACACCAGAAGATTGGAAATTATTTTTTGATAATACACAAATCCCACTGGGCATTCAAATTATTGTAGTCGGTAAGACATCTTTGTGGCAAAAAATAAACGTAAATGTCTTTAATTTTTTTTTGGTTTATTATTACATTTTATTTTATTTACTATTAAAGGGATACTATCATCACTAGAAACGAATTGCTGTAACTTAATCTATAGTAAAGTAAACATATTATAATTAATTTTTTAAATGTTATATTATGCATAAAATATCTATTTCATTAGCAGAATTTGTTAGTTATTCGCAAATAATATATCTTGGTACATTATATAAAACAGATTTTTATTTATTTAAATTTCGTACGGAATTAGAAATTTATAAAATTATTGAAATATTCGTAAACATTAAAGATTTGTCTAATGTTATAATGTTAGTAAATCAAATTTTAGTTAATGATCGGAATTCACACTTTCAGGCATATGAAATAAATAACATACAAACGGTTATACAAGAAAATATTTTTGTTAATTTAAATGATTTTAGCGGTCCTCCAATTAATTTAACTAAAACATTAAACGGTAAATATTTCGTACGTCTGAAAGAATATTTCTAAGCTCTATTATATATATATATATATATATATATATATATATATATATATATATATATATATATATATATATATATATATATATATATATATATATATATATATATATATATATATATATATATATATATATATATATATATATATATATATATAAATATAAATATAAATATAAATATAAATATAAATATAAATATAAATATAAATATAAATATAAATATAAATATAAATATAAATATAAATATAAATATAAATATAAATATAAATATAAATATAAATATAAATATAAATATAAATATAAATATAAATATAAATATAAATATAAATATAAATATAAATATAAATATAAATATAAATATAAATATAAATATAAATATAAATATAAATATAAATATAAATATAAATATAAATATAAATATAAATATAAATATAAATATAAATATAAATATAAATATAAATATAAATATAAATATAAATATAAATATAAATATAAATATAAATATAAATATAAATATAAATATAAATATAAATATAAATATAAATATAAATATAAATATAAATATAAATATAAATATAAATATAAATATAAATATAAATATAAATATAAATATAAATATAAATATAAATATAAATATAAATATAAATATAAATATAAATATAAATATAAATATAAATATAAATATAAATATAAATATAAATATAAATATAAATATAAATATAAATATAAATATAAATATAAATATAAATATAAATATAAATATAAATATAAATATAAATATAAATATAAATATAAATATAAATATAAATATAAAAATATAAATATAAATATAAATATAAATATAAATATAAATATAAAAATATAAATATAAATATAAATATAAATATAAAAATATAAATATAAATATAAATATAAATATAAATATAAATATAAAAATATAAATATAAATATAAATATAAATATAAATATAAAAATATAAATATAAATATAAATATAAATATAAATATAAAAATATAAATATAAATATAAATATAAATATAAATATAAAAATATAAATATAAATATAAATATAAATATAAATATAAAAATATAAATATAAATATAAATATAAATATAAATATAAAAATATAAATATAAATATAAATATAAATATAAATATAAAAATATAAATATAAATATAAATATAAATATAAATATAAAAATATAAATATAAATATAAATATAAATATAAATATAAATATAAATATAAATATAAAAATATAAATATAAATATAAATATAAATATAAATATAAAAATATAAATATAAATATAAATATAAATATAAATATAAATATAAATATAAATATAAATATAAATATAAATATAAATATAAATATAAATATAAATATAAATATAAATATAAATATAAATATAAATATAAATATAAATATAAATATAAATATAAATATAAATATAAATATAAATATAAATATAAATATAAATATAAATATAAATATAAATATAAATATAAATATAAATATAAATATAAATATAAATATAAATATAAATATAAATATAAATATAAATATAAATATAAATATAAATATAAATATAAATATAAATATAAATATAAATATAAATATAAATATAAATATAAATATAAATATAAATATAAATATAAATATAAATATAAATATAAATATAAATATAAATATAAATATAAATATAAATATAAATATAAATATAAATATAAATATAAATATAAATATAAATATAAATATAAATATAAATATAAATATAAATATAAATATAAATATAAATATAAATATAAATATAAATATAAATATAAATATAAATATAAATATAAATATAAATATAAATATAAATATAAATATAAATATAAATATAAATATAAATATAAATATAAATATAAATATAAATATAAATATAAATATAAATATAAATATAAATATAAATATAAATATAAATATAAATATAAATATAAATATAAATATAAATATAAATATAAATATAAATATAAATATAAATATAAATATAAATATAAATATAAATATAAATATAAATATAAATATAAATATAAATATAAATATAAATATAAATATAAATATAAATATAAATATAAATATAAATATAAATATAAATATAAATATAAATATAAATATAAATATAAATATAAATATAAATATAAATATAAATATAAATATAAATATAAATATAAATATAAATATAAATATAAATATAAATATAAATATAAATATAAATATAAATATAAATATAAATATAAATATAAATATAAATATAAATATAAATATAAATATAAATATAAATATAAATATAAATATAAATATAAATATAAATATAAATATAAATATAAATATAAATATAAATATAAATATAAATATAAATATAAATATAAATATAAATATAAATATAAATATAAATATAAATATAAATATAAATATAAATATAAATATAAATATAAATATAAATATAAATATAAATATAAATATAAATATAAATATAAATATAAATATAAATATAAATATAAATATAAATATAAATATAAATATAAATATAAATATAAATATAAATATAAATATAAATATAAATATAAATATAAATATAAATATAAATATAAATATAAATATAAATATAAATATAAATATAAATATAAATATAAATATAAATATAAATATAAATATAAATATAAATATAAATATAAATATAATATAAATATAAATATAAATATAAATATAAATATAAATATAAATATAAATATAAATATAAATATAAATATAAATATAAATATAAATATAAATATAAATATAATATAAATATAAATATAAATATAAATATAAATATAATATAAATATAAATATAAATATAAATATAAATATAAATATAAATATAAATATAAATATAAATATAAATATAAATTAAATATAATATAAATATAAATATAAATATAAATATAAAATATAAATATAAATATAAATATAAATATAAATATAAATATAAATATAAATATAAATATAAATATAAATATAAATATAAATATAAATATAAATATAAATATAAATATAAATATAAATATAAATATAATATAAATATAAATATAAATATAAATATAAATATAAATATAAATATAAATATAAATATAAATATAAATATAAATATAAATATAAATATAAATATAAATATAAATATAAATATAAATATAAATATAAATATAAATATAAATATAAATATAAATATAAATATAAATATAAATATAATAAAATATAAATATAAATATAAATATAAATATAAATATAAATATAAATATAAATATAAATATAAATATAAATATAAATATAAATATAAATATAAATATAAATATAAATATAAATATAAATATAAATATAAATATAAAT
>CAUVYK010000334.1:0-21536 GCA_963556175.1 Tipula confusa
ATGCTGTTTAAACATTACCCATTCAAATGACATTTAAACTTAACGAGGGTCGGATAACTTTGTTTTGTTTTTTATTTTAGGTAGATCTTAATGTGGCAAATTCAAAAATACTATTTTCATTATTCTAGAACGCATAGTTCAGGATTTAGTGCTGTTTAAACATTACCCATTCAAATGACATTTAAACTTAAACGAGGTCGGATAACTTTGTTTTGTTTTTTATTTTAGGTAGATCTTAATGTGGCAAATTCAAAAATACTATTTTCATTATTCTAGAACGCATAGTTCAGGAGTTAATGCTGTTTAAACATTACCCATTCAAATGACATTTAAACTTAAACGAGGTCGGATAACTTTGTTTTGTTTTTTATTTAGGTAGATCTTAATGTGGCAAATTCAAAAATACTATTTTCATTATTCTAGAACGCATAGTTCAGGAGTTAGTGCTGTTTAAACATTACCCATTCAAATGACATTTAAACTTAAACGAGGTCGGATAACTTTGTTTTGTTTTTTATTTTAGGTAGATCTTAATGTGGCAAATTCAAAAATACTATTTTCATTATTCTAGAACGCATAGTTCAGGAGTTAATGCTGTTTAAACATTACCCATTCAAATGACATTTAAACTTAAACGAGGTCGGATAACTTTGTTTTGTTTTTTATTTTAGGTAGATCTTAATGTGGCAAATTCAAAAATACTATTTTCATTATTCTAGAACGCATAGTTCAGGAGTTAATGCTGTTTAAACATTACCCATTCAAATGACATTTAAACTTAAACGAGGTCGGATAACTTTGTTTTGTTTTTTATTTTAGGTAGATCTTAATGTGGCAAATTCAAAAATACTATTTTCATTATTCTAGAACGCATAGTTCAGGAGTTAGTGCTGTTTAAACATTACCCATTCAAATGACCATTTAAACTTAAACGAGGTCGGATAACTTTGTTTTGTTTTTTATTTTAGGTAGATCTTAATGTGGCAAATTCAAAAATACTATTTTCATTATTCTAGAACGCATAGTTCAGGAGTTAATGCTGTTTAAACATTACCCATTCAAATGACATTTAAACTTAAACGAGGTCGGATAACTTTGTTTTGTTTTTTATTTTAGGTAGATCTTAATGTGGCAAATTCAAAAATACTATTTTCATTATTCTAGAACGCATAGTTCAGGAGTTAGTGCTGTTTAAACATTACCCATTCAAATGACATTTAAACTTAAACGAGGTCGGATAACTTTGTTTTGTTTTTTATTTTAGGTAGATCTTAATGTGGCAAATTCAAAAATACTATTTTCATTATTCTATAACGCATAGTTCAGGAGTTAGTGCTGTTTAAACATTACCCATTCAAATGACATTTAAACTTAAACGAGGTCGGATAACTTTGTTTTGTTTTTTATTTTAGGTAGATCTTAATGTGGCAAATTCAAAAATACTATTTTCATTATTCTAGAAACGCATAGTTCAGGAGTTAGTGCTGTTTAAACATTACCCATTCAAATGTCATTTAAACTTAAACGAGGTCGGATAACTTTGTTTTGTTTTTTATTTTAGGTAGATCTTAATGTGGCAAATTCAAAAATACTATTTTCATTATTCTAGAACGCATAGTTCAGGAGTTAGTGCTGTTTAAACATTACCCATTCAAATGACATTTAAACTTAAACGAGGTCGGATAACTTTGTTTTGTTTTTTATTTTAGGTAGATCTTAATGTGGCAAATTCAAAAATACTATTTTCATTATTCTAGAACGCATAGTTCAGGAGTTAGTGCTGTTTAAACATTACCCATTCAAATGACATTTAAACTTAAACGAGGTCGGATAACTTTGTTTTGTTTTTTATTTTAGGTAGATCTTAATGTGGCAAATTCAAAAATACTATTTTCATTATTCTAGAACGCATAGTTCAGGAGTTAGTGCTGTTTAAACATTACCCATTCAAATGACATTTAAACTTAAACGAGGTCGGATAACTTTGTTTTGTTTTTTATTTTAGGTAGATCTTAATGTGGCAAATTCAAAAATACTATTTTCATTATTCTATAACGCATAGTTCAGGAGTTAGTGCTGTTTAAACATTACCCATTCAAATGACATTTAAACCTTAAACGAGGTCGGATAACTTTGTTTTGTTTTTTATTTTAGGTAGATCTTAATGTGGCAAATTCAAAAATACTATTTTTCATTATTCTAGAACGCATAGTTCAGGAGTTAGTGCTGTTTAAACATTACCCATTCAAATGACATTTAAACTTAAACGAGGTCGGATAACTTTGTTTGTTTTTTATTTTAGGTAGATCTTAATGTGGCAAATTCAAAAATACTATTTTCCATTATTCTAGAAACGCATAGTTCAGGAGTTAGTGCTGTTTAAACATTACCCATTCAAATGACATTTAAACATAAACGAGGTCGGATAACTTTGTTTTGTTTTTTATTTTAGGTAGATCTTAATGTGGCAAATTCAAAAATACTATTTTCATTATTCTATAACGCATAGTTCAGGAGTTAATGCTGTTTAAAACAATTACCCATTCAAATGACATTTAAACTTAAACGAGGTCGGATAACTTTGTTTTGTTTTTTATTTTAGGTAGATCTTAATGTGGCAAATTCAAAAATACTATTTTCATTATTCTAGAACGCATAGTTCAGGAGTTAGTGCTGTTTAAACATTACCCATTCAAATGACATTTAAACTTAAACGAGGTCGGATAACTTTGTTTGTTTTTTATTTTAGGTAGATCTTAATGTGGCAAATTCAAAAATACTATTTTCATTATTCTAGAACGCATAGTTCAGGAGTTAGTGCTGTTTAAACATTACCCATTCAAATGACATTTAAACTTAAACGAGGTCGGATAACTTTGTTTTGTTTTTTATTTTAGGTAGATCTTAATGTGGCAAATTCAAAAATACTATTTTCATTATTCTAGAACGCATAGTTCAGGAGTTAGTGCTGTTTAAACATTACCCATTCAAATGACATTTAAACTTAAACGAGGTCGGATAACTTTGTTTTGTTTTTTATTTTAGGTAGATCTTAATGTGGCAAATTCAAAAATACTATTTTCATTATTCTAGAACGCATAGTTCAGGAGTTAGTGCTGTTTAATTACCCATTCAAATGACATTTAAACTTAAACTGAGGTCGGATAACTTTGTTTTGTTTTTTTATTTTAGGTAGATCTTAATGTGGCCAATTCAAAAATACTATTTTCATTATTCTATAACGCATAGTTCAGGAGTTAATGCTGTTTAAACATTACCCATTCAAATGACATTTAAACTTAAACGAGGTCGGATAACTTTGTTTTGTTTTTTATTTTAGGTAGATCTTAATGTGGCAAATTCAAAAATACTATTTTCATTATTCTATAACGCATAGTTCAGGAGTTAATGCTGTTTAAACATTACCCATTCAAATGACATTTAAACTTAAACGAGGTCGGATAACTTTGTTTTGTTTTTTATTTTAGGTAGATCTTAATGTGGCAAATTCAAAAATACTATTTTCATTATTCTAGAACGCATAGTTCAGGAGTTAATGCTGTTTAAACATTACCCATTCAAATGACATTTAAACTTAAACGAGGTCGGATAACTTTGTTTTGTTTTTTATTTTAGGTAGATCTTAATGTGGCAAATTCAAAAATACTATTTTCATTATTCTAGAACGCATAGTTCAGGAGTTAGTGCTGTTTAAACATTACCCATTCAAATGACATTTAAACTTAAACGAGGTCGGATAACTTTGTTTTGTTTTTATTTTAGGTAGATCTTAATGTGGCAAATTCAAAAATACTATTTTCATTATTCTATAACGCATAGTTCAGGAGTTAGTGCTGTTTAAACATTACCCATTCAAATGACATTTAAACTTAAACGAGGTCGGATAACTTTGTTTTGTTTTTTATTTTAGGTAGATCTTAATGTGGCAAATTCAAAAATACTATTTTCATTATTCTAGAACGCATAGTTCAGGAGTTAGTGCTGTTTAAACATTACCCATTCAAATGACATTTAAACTTAAACGAGGTCGGATAACTTTGTTTTGTTTTTTATTTTAGGTAGATCTTAATGTGGCAAATTCAAAAATACTATTTTCATTATTCTAGAACGCATAGTTCAGGAGTTAGTGCTGTTTAAACATTACCCATTCAAATGACATTTAAACTTAAACGAGGTCGGATAACTTTGTTTTGTTTTTTATTTTAGGTAGATCTTAATGTGGCAAATTCAAAAATACTATTTTCATTATTCTAGAACGCATAGTTCAGGAGTTAGTGCTGTTTAAACATTACCCATTCAAATGACATTTAAACTTAAACGAGGTCGGATAACTTTGTTTTGTTTTTTATTTTAGGTAGATCTTAATGTGGCAAATTCAAAAATACTATTTTCATTATTCTATAACGCATAGTTCAGGAGTTAATGCTGTTTAAACATTACCCATTCAAATGACATTTAAACTTAAACGAGGTCGGATAACTTTGTTTTGTTTTTTATTTTAGGTAGATCTTAATGTGGCAAATTCAAAAATACTATTTTCATTATTCTATAACGCATAGTTCAGGAGTTAATGCTGTTTAAACATTACCCATTCAAATGACATTTAAACTTAAACGAGGTCGGATAACTTTGTTTTGTTTTTTATTTTAGGTAGATCTTAATGTGACAAATTCAAAAATACTATTTTCATTATTCTAGAACGCATAGTTCAGGAGTTAATGCTGTTTAAACATTACCCATTCAAATGACATTTAAACTTAAACGAGGTCGGATAACTTTGTTTTGTTTTTTATTTTAGGTAGATCTTAATGTGGCAAATTCAAAAATACTATTTTCATTATTCTATAACGCATAGTTCAGGAGTTAGTGCTGTTTAAACATTACCCATTCAAATGACATTTAAACTTAAACGAGGTCGGATAACTTTGTTTTGTTTTTTATTTTAGGTAGATCTTAATGTGGCAAATTCAAAAATACTATTTTCATTATTCTATAACGCATAGTTCAGGAGTTAGTGCTGTTTAAACATTACCCATTCAAATGACATTTAAACTTAAACGAGGTCGGATAACTTTGTTTTGTTTTTTATTTTAGGTAGATCTTAATGTGGCAAATTCAAAAATACTATTTTCATTATTCTATAACGCATAGTTCAGGAGTTAGTGCTGTTTAAACATTACCCATTCAAATGACATTTAAACTTAAACGAGGTCGGATAACTTTGTTTTGTTTTTTATTTTAGGTAGATCTTAATGTGGCAAATTCAAAAATACTATTTTCATTATTCTAGAACGCATAGTTCAGGAGTTAGTGCTGTTTAAACATTACCCATTCAAATGACATTTAAACTTAAACGAGGTCGGATAACTTTGTTTTGTTTTTTATTTTAGGTAGATCTTAATGTGGCAAATTCAAAAATACTATTTTCATTATTCTAGAACGCATAGTTCAGGAGTTAGTGCTGTTTAAACATTACCCATTCAAATGACATTTAAACTTAAACGAGGTCGGATAACTTTGTTTTGTTTTTTATTTTAGGTAGATCTTAATGTGGCAAATTCAAAAATACTATTTTCATTATTCTAGAACGCATAGTTCAGGAGTTAGTGCTGTTTAAACGTTACCCATTCAAATGACATTTAAACTTAAACGAGGTCGGATAATTTTGTTTTGTTTTTTATTTTAGGTAGATCTTAATGTGGCAAATTCAAAAATACTATTTTCATTATTCTATAACGCATAGTTCAGGAGTTAATGCTGTTTAAACATTACCCATTCAAATGACATTTAAACTTAAACGAGGTCGGATAACTTTGTTTTGTTTTTTATTTTAGGTAGATCTTAATGTGGCAAATTCAAAAATACTATTTTCATTATTCTATAACGCATAGTTCAGGAGTTAATGCTGTTTAAACATTACCCATTCAAATGACATTTAAACTTAAACGAGGTCGGATAACTTTGTTTTGTTTTTTATTTTAGGTAGATCTTAATGTGGCAAATTCAAAAATACTATTTTCATTATTCTAGAACGCATAGTTCAGGAGTTAATGCTGTTTAAACATTACCCATTCAAATGACATTTAAACTTAAACGAGGTCGGATAACTTTGTTTTGTTTTTTATTTTAGGTAGATCTTAATGTGGCAAATTCAAAAATACTATTTTCATTATTCTATAACGCATAGTTCAGGAGTTAGTGCTGTTTAAACATTACCCATTCAAATGACATTTAAACTTAAACGAGGTCGGATAACTTTGTTTTGTTTTTTATTTTAGGTAGATCTTAATGTGGCAAATTCAAAAATACTATTTTCATTATTCTAGAACGCATAGTTCAGGAGTTAGTGCTGTTTAAACATTACCCATTCAAATGACATTTAAACTTAAACGAGGTCGGATAACTTTGTTTTGTTTTTTATTTTAGGTAGATCTTAATGTGGCAAATTCAAAAATACTATTTTCATTATTCTATAACGCATAGTTCAGGAGTTAGTGCTGTTTAAACATTACCCATTCAAATGACATTTAAACTTAAACGAGGTCGGATAACTTTGTTTTGTTTTTTATTTTAGGTAGATCTTAATGTGGCAAATTCAAAAATACTATTTTCATTATTCTATAACGCATAGTTCAGGAGTTAGTGCTGTTTAAACATTACCCATTCAAATGACATTTAAACTTAAACGAGGTCGGATAACTTTGTTTTGTTTTTTATTTTAGGTAGATCTTAATGTGGCAAATTCAAAAATACTATTTTCATTATTCTATAACGCATAGTTCAGGAGTTAGTGCTGTTTAAACATTACCCATTCAAATGACATTTAAACTTAAACGAGGTCGGATAACTTTGTTTTGTTTTTTATTTTAGGTAGATCTTAATGTGGCAAATTCAAAAATACTATTTTCATTATTCTAGAACGCATAGTTCAGGAGTTAGTGCTGTTTAAACATTACCCATTCAAATGACATTTAAACTTAAACGAGGTCGGATAACTTTGTTTTGTTTTTTATTTTAGGTAGATCTTAATGTGGCAAATTCAAAAATACTATTTTCATTATTCTAGAACGCATAGTTCAGGAGTTAGTGCTGTTTAAACATTACCCATTCAAATGACATTTAAACTTAAACGAGGTCGGATAACTTTGTTTTGTTTTTTATTTTAGGTAGATCTTAATGTGGCAAATTCAAAAATACTATTTTCATTATTCTAGAACGCATAGTTCAGGAGTTAGTGCTGTTTAAACATTACCCATTCAAATGACATTTAAACTTAAACGAGGTCGGATAACTTTGTTTTGTTTTTTATTTTAGGTAGATCTTAATGTGGCAAATTCAAAAATACTATTTTCATTATTCTATAACGCATACCCAACTAGCATTTTGAGTTGTAAAGAAGTCTTTACATAGCTGTGACAACTAATTTCATTCCTGTTTTGACGTTGCGAACTATAGATCACAACGCAGTCACAAAGTTGTCACAACTAATTTGGCGAAAATGATCGGTTGTAACAACCTTGTGATCTTATCGTTAGGTGGTTGTGATTGTGGTACACAACTTATTAGTTTATCGTAAAATGGTTGTGAAATATATGTGAAATGGTAATTAAAAGGTTGCCACAACGTTTTGAGATAGTATTTACAACCAAGATACAACTAATTCATAACAATATCGGTGATTATGAGTGATGTTAAAAACATAATCCACAACCTGTTAACAAACGAAACTGTATGAAATGTCAAATTAAGCAACCATTATCATACTAATAAATTGTTGAAAGGTTGTAATAGTACAATCTTATATTATACGTGAAACATATACAGAGGGAATAATGGAAGTATAATTACTATAGTTAATTTAATAATTGTATTAATATTTTGCAATTTTTAATTTGATTTTTTTTTTCGCACATGTACGTGAAAAATTATGGGAACTACAATTTTTATTGCAAAATGGTGATTTTTAGTTCGAAAAGTAAAGCTTGGCTCTATTTTATTTGCCATTTGAAGAAAATAAATATAACTAAAAAAAAAAATAAAAATAAATTACTACGAGGTAAAAGGTCGATTAGTGTTTACAACCACTTTTTTCCAAAATGGAGTCGGAAATTGTCCTTATAATATGGCGTAGTCGCGGAGGTTGTACCTACAACCGTTCAAAAGCAAACGGACATCAATTTGTTTATAAAATGGTTGTGTTCGTGACTAACATATAGCAAAACAAAGTTTAATCGGTTATAAAACGAACGTTCATTGTCGTTTAGTTGTGTTCACAACTAGAGAAACAACGTTTGTATGTGAACGAGTTGTGAAATGGTTGTGACAAAGAAGCGTGTGAGATGAATATTTGTCACAACCATATCACAAACATTTCACAACCCGTTCACAAACAAACGTTGTTTCTCTTATATTCATCTCACAAATATTTTGACAAATATCCATCTCACACGTTTATTTGTCATTTCCAAAATAGCACGGAACACGTAAGTACTGCATTTTTTTGTTGAATTGATTCATGTAATTAATTATAATATACTTATATATAAGGTTTAATTATATGTAAGGTGTGTTCGTGATAGTTTAGTGCAATATAAAATGAAGTTAAAATTAACAAAAAACTAGAGTCTTGCATTTCATAACAATCGCCAAAAAAGTTTTATTTTTATTTTTTTATTTAAATCTAACGGGATTTTCTTATGTAAAGATACAAAATTGGTTGTGTGTGCGAACTAGATCACAAATTATTTTTGTAAAAAGGGCCATCTTATAAAAATTGATCTCTAATAATTTTATTTGTTGTGAGCGCGAAATAATTCACAACAAATTTGTGTAAAATCGGACTTTTCACAAAAATTTATTTTTAATGTAATTGTGTATATAAAAGGAAATGGTTATGAAATCGAGATTTCTACAAATTAATTAAATTTGAGTTAATTTATTGTATTTTTATTGCATGTTGTACATACGATCAGGTTCACAATTAATTTTCTTGATTTCAGTTTGGGAACTGGAAAGTTTTTTATTATCTTTATAGTAGATATTTTAGAATATAGAACGATGAGTACGTTTTTGTTGGTACAAACTACGGAAAATGGAGAGAGACTACTGAGCACCGTGCCAGTTCAATGGGTTTTAGAAAAGGGGAAACAGAAGTCCCTTTATTGGCCCAACACAAAAAATGTAGAGAAACATCGAAGAAATCCTCATAGTGTTCCGGATTTTCGAACATGGACCCAAACACCTTGTATTATATTAAATCGCAACGTCAAATCATTTCAAGAAGGGCTGGCCTTAGAGAAGGATCTCTCAGGTTTTTCTGATACCGAAGAAGAGGAAAATGTACAAGCAATCCGCACTATGAAAAGAATGCATCCCATACGAGGAACCGCATTGAATTTTAACCACCAGGTTGAAATACTGCAAAACGTTGCTTCAAAGGAAGTTGACCCACGAGCACTTCATTTAAATTCGTCAAGAGTCCCAGACGTTCTTCCAATATACAACATACCACAAACTGGTGAATACACAACCCGAAATGCAGATTCACAAATTATAAACATCAAAGACATTTGTCCAAACGAAGAAGTGGTCACAAACGAGGAAAATCTAGAGTACGTCGATGAAAGCAATTATGAAATAGGAAGTGCCGTTATTCGAATAGAAACGAATCAAAACAAAATTATCGGAGAAATCGAAAACTTAAAAATCACGCAAACGCAGATTTTTAATACAATGACGTCCATAATGACTCAACATGCGGAAATAATTAAATTATTATCGACAGGTGGATGTAAAGAAAACAATCACGTGGAGGAGAATCTGTTTAGGTTCGAAGCAATTTCGTCAATTGAAGAATTAACCAATTGGGATACAAATTTGAACGATGATTTATTAATGGCCAAATTGGTAATTATAATATTATATAATAAAGATACACAATAATTATTGTTTTCTTGTATGTTTGCCGATTAAGACGTCACACCTAGCTAAGATTTGCGGAACTAGCGGCAAACGAATAGGCTGGGATGTATCTTATAAGGTGATTGACCATTTCATTACACGTGAGGTAATGAATTTAATGCAATGGACCAAATGTAGCAGCAAGGAAAAACCGGCGTTAATAATGTTTAGCAACATTCAGAAGTGTTTTTTCAATGCTATTTTACTAGCAGACTCTAAGTATACATTCGAAGAAAATCAAAAATTTTTCAAAGCTGTATGTAAAAATAGCAAACGTCGGTTGGAGGAGAAACAATCTAAGTTAGGTGAAAACAGATACATTAAAAAGTATGTGGTATATCTACTATACAATTTTTTCTCCAAAATTGAATTTTATTGTATTTCATAGATCTAAAGTAGACAAAGGCGGACCCAAAACTAAAAATATCATCACAGGGGAAACAAATAATTCCATTAATATTTCCATGCCAGTTCAAATGGAACCTAATGATCCTAAAACGAATGTATGAAATTAAACTAAAGCATATTTTTTATTAAAACATTATTTTTAGCACATATGTAATAACTAATAAACAAATTCTGAATTTATTTTTTATTTTATGGATTTGAAATATTTCCGCTACATAAGTGCAAAGTATGCAAAAGAGGTATAAATATGTGCTGGTTATCATTATATGAAATCATTACTAATTTACATTTTATATCATTAATGGAATAATATGTTGGCACTTTCTTCCTTGATATGTTGGATTTATAAATATTTATATACGACGAACGAATTGGTTCTTCAAATACATTGTGCAATGTTTCTAGCTCAGCACCATAGATTAACAGTTCTGAATGTTTTTTCACTGAATTTTCCATCCCAACAATTCCATTGGTTTTGGTTAAAAACCATTTGTTGTGCAACTCATTACTGAAATACAATCCTTCTATGATTTCCACTTTATGAAAGAATCTTTCGTTGTTTCTTAATTTTGGAATATCATTGGCGTTATTCTCTCCTGAAAAAATTGGATATTTTTTTAAATCTCTTATTATCGGTGGCAATTTGCTCATTTCAGTTAAACGTTTTGCTGCTTGTGCTAACGGATGTTTTCCCTGGCGTAGCATTCGTTTAATATGATAGAGTTTATTCTCAAATGGATATGCATTCATAGACGATAATATACCAAATCTTTTAACTTCGTCGATTATATGTGATAAATTGTGTATGTTACTGGTGATTGATCCTGTGCCGTAAATATTTATATAAATGTCAATAAATGTATTAATCATATCACTTGCAACATTAAGTAAGTGTGAATAAACATTACTAGAGCAAATTGTTATAGAACAAAAAATTAATAAGAAGTGTTCGTACAATTCGTACTCTAAAAAGTTTTGTAGAACAGCTATTGAAATATAATGAAAGAAAGTACGAAATTCCAAACCTTTCCAATTTGATAAATAATCTAGGCCTCTAACAGCACGATGTATTTCCTTTGGCATTTTGCACGATTTTAGATAGTATGAAATTGCTGAAATGTCTCGAGAACTCCACTTGCCTTTATAGTTTTTAAAAGTTCCATCCCTCCATCCAAATAAACACTTCTTCATAAAGCCTAGGTGAATTAAATGTAACTCTTCAGCAACAATGATATCTTTGATCATATCAATTGGTAAATCTTCTATTGGTGATCTAATTTTATGATGGCTATTGTATGTTCTATTCCGAAAATCATGATCAGTTCTGTTTGGTAGTCCAATATGTGGAAATGACATAGTTTTATGGTCATAGCTCCATTCTCCAATTACAATACATTTTAGACACCCGTGTCTGCCATTAAAATTTGTTACACCTTTAAGAAAGGCTCTAGCTGGTGCATCACAAATGAAACATCTGATTTTAATGTTAACTTGATATCCGTTTATTTTAATACCAGTCTTTAACAAAATATTTAGCTCGTCCACAAACGGTCTTTATACAAATAAAACATAATTTATTATTAAATCAACAAAACAATTCATTAATGAATAATTACCTTAGAAATTCTTCTACCGACTGCGGTTTTCCAGTTCCACTCCAGATACCGATTACCATTGGTTTGAATGTTGGAATTTCAAAAATATTGAATAGTATCGGCCAGAATTCTTCCTTGGAGCTCTTATAAATAGGTAGACCATCGATATTAAAATTTAGTGAAATATTGGTTGGTCTGTCTATCTCACTTAAGCTATACTTAAGGCATATTTCAAGACCTTGGTGCCAATAAACACCATTACCAACAGTTATTAATGAAACTTGTTTTGGTGTTTCGAGTAAAGTTCTTGAATCATGTGGCACGTTCACCGTTGTTTTTTTTTTTATTATTTTCAACAACGAATTGATGGCATCATGCCTTATATTGTAAGTTATAGCCCAAAATCTTAAATCCTCTTGAAAACCAGAATCAAAATCGTTTTGTTCGTATTCATTTTCACTTTCTTCGGAATCATTAACCATATTTTCAATGTGGTTTTCTTCCAAATATGCATAACTAGTATCATCTTTATCGTGTCGGCTGCTCGTAGGAGTTGAAACATCATTTTGGTTAGTTAAATTTGAGCAGTCCTTGTATAAAGGATGTAAAGTTTCACCCACAATAATATGTTCTCGGGGAGCATTGTTCAAGCTCGACACTTTAAACTTTAGGCGATTACCAATCAATAGCCGCCTATATGTTCCACTTTTTTTATATTTTTTCCAACTAGAAATATTTAATATTGGTTGAAACATTTTAAATTAAATGTGCGCACTGTTCAAACACGTCTTGACTGTTCCAAAAAAATTTGACATTTGGACAAAATGGCTATTTATGTAGTTTGCAAATGGAGTTTTAGCAACTAATATACAACCATCCAAACTAAATGACTGCTATGTAGTTCCCAAATGGTTGTTGAGTTCTCTTTACAATTTTCTAATTGCGAACTATTACTATAGCAGATCTCAAATGGTAATTGTATTTATTTGTCAGAACTCTTCCACAAATTATTTTGGTATTTGATTTATAGTTGTTTATTGAGAATTAAATTAGCTGTGAAATGCATGTCGAAACGAAATTTCACCACTTAGTTATCAATGGTTCTCAAATGGTAACTATAATAGTTGTGACAAGCATTCCCCAACCAAATTTCTCCACCAGTTCATTTACTCTCAGGAATGGTAATTAAATTAGTTGTGACATGCATTTAAGAACCGAAACTTTATGATCAACTGGTTGTGGTTACGAATTAGTTGCAAATATTACATTAAGGAACTGTGCCACAAATAAATTTTTTTTAAATTGTTTTCCAAAAACTGACTACCATTTAACAAACAATATGTGGTTGTGCCAACACTTTCACAACCAATAATTAGTTGTAAACAACTAACCAGTTGCAAGATGCTACTTGGGTAGTTCAGGAGTTAGTGCTGTTTAAACATTACCCATTCAAATGACATTTAAACTTAAACGAGGTCGGATAACTTTGTTTTGTTTTTTATTTTAGGTAGATCTTAATGTGGCAAATTCAAAAATACTATTTTCATTATTCTAGAACGCATAGTTCAGGAGTTAATGCTGTTTAAACATTACCCATTCAAATGACATTTAAACTTAAACGAGGTCGGATAACTTTGTTTTGTTTTTTATTTTAGGTAGATCTTAATGTGGCAAATTCAAAAATACTATTTTCATTATTCTATAACGCATAGTTCAGGAGTTAGTGCTGTTTAAACATTACCCATTCAAATGACATTTAAACTTAAACGAGGTCGGATAACTTTGTTTTGTTTTTTATTTTAGGTAGATCTTAATGTGGCAAATTCAAAAATACTATTTTCATTATTCTAGAACGCATAGTTCAGGAGTTAATGCTGTTTAAACATTACCCATTCAAATGACATTTAAACTTAAACGAGGTCGGATAACTTTGTTTTGTTTTTTATTTTAGGTAGATCTTAATGTGGCAAATTCAAAAATACTATTTTCATTATTCTAGAACGCATAGTTCAGGAGTTAGTGCTGTTTAAACATTACCCATTCAAATGACATTTAAACTTAAACGAGGTCGGATAACTTTGTTTTGTTTTTTATTTTAGGTAGATCTTAATGTGGCAAATTCAAAAATACTATTTTCATTATTCTAGAACGCATAGTTCAGGAGTTAGTGCTGTTTAAACATTACCCATTCAAATGACATTTAAACTTAAACGAGGTCGGATAACTTTGTTTTGTTTTTTATTTTAGGTAGATCTTAATGTGGCAAATTCAAAAATACTATTTTCATTATTCTATAACGCATAGTTCAGGAGTTAGTGCTGTTTAAACATTACCCATTCAAATGACATTTAAACTTAAACGAGGTCGGATAACTTTGTTTTGTTTTTTATATTAGGTAGATCTTAATGTGGCAAATTCAAAAATACTATTTTCATTATTCTATAACGCATAGTTCAGGAGTTAATGCTGTTTAAACATTACCCATTCAAATGACATTTAAACTTAAACGAGGTCGGATAACTTTGTTTTGTTTTTTATTTTAGGTAGATCTTAATGTGGCAAATTCAAAAATACTATTTTCATTATTCTATAACGCATAGTTCAGGAGTTAGTGCTGTTTAAACATTACCCATTCAAATGACATTTAAACTTAAACGAGGTCGGATAACTTTGTTTTGTTTTTTATTTTAGGTAGATCTTAATGTGGCAAATTCAAAAATACTATTTTCATTATTCTAGAACGCATAGTTCAGGAGTTAGTGCTGTTTAAACATTACCCATTCAAATGACATTTAAACTTAAACGAGGTCGGATAACTTTGTTTTGTTTTTTATTTTAGGTAGATCTTAATGTGGCAAATTCAAAAATACTATTTTCATTATTCTAGAACGCATAGTTCAGGAGTTAGTGCTGTTTAAACATTACCCATTCAAATGACATTTAAACTTAAACGAGGTCGGATAACTTTGTTTTGTTTTTTATTTTAGGTAGATCTTAATGTGACAAATTCAAAAATACTATTTTCATTATTCTAGAACGCATAGTTCAGGAGTTAGTGCTGTTTAAACATTACCCATTCAAATGACATTTAAACTTAAACGAGGTCGGATAACTTTGTTTTGTTTTTTATTTTAGGTAGATCTTAATGTGGCAAATTCAAAAATACTATTTTCATTATTCTAGAACGCATAGTTCAGGAGTTAGTGCTGTTTAAACATTACCCATTCAAATGACATTTAAACTTAAACGAGGTCGGATAACTTTGTTTTGTTTTTTATTTTAGGTAGATCTTAATGTGACAAATTCAAAAATACTATTTTCATTATTCTAGAACGCATAGTTCAGGAGTTAGTGCTGTTTAAACATTACCCATTCAAATGACATTTAAACTTAAACGAGGTCGGATAACTTTGTTTTGTTTTTTATTTTAGGTAGATCTTAATGTGACAAATTCAAAAATACTATTTTCATTATTCTAGAACGCATAGTTCAGGAGTTAGTGCTGTTTAAACATTACCCATTCAAATGACATTTAAACTTAAACGAGGTCGGATAACTTTGTTTTGTTTTTTATTTTAGGTAGATCTTAATGTGACAAATTCAAAAATACTATTTTCATTATTCTAGAACGCATAGTTCAGGAGTTAGTGCTGTTTAAACATTACCCATTCAAATGACATTTAAACTTAAACGAGGTCGGATAACTTTGTTTTGTTTTTTATTTTAGGTAGATCTTAATGTGACAAATTCAAAAATACTATTTTCATTATTCTAGAACGCATAGTTCAGGAGTTAGTGCTGTTTAAACATTACCCATTCAAATGACATTTAAACTTAAACGAGGTCGGATAACTTTGTTTTGTTTTTTATTTTAGGTAGATCTTAATGTGGCAAATTCAAAAATACTATTTTCATTATTCTAGAACGCATAGTTCAGGAGTTAGTGCTGTTTAAACATTACCCATTCAAATGACATTTAAACTTAAACGAGGTCGGATAACTTTGTTTTGTTTTTTATTTTAGGTAGATCTTAATGTGACAAATTCAAAAATACTATTTTCATTATTCTAGAACGCATAGTTCAGGAGTTAGTGCTGTTTAAACATTACCCATTCAAATGACATTTAAACTTAAACGAGGTCGGATAACTTTGTTTTGTTTTTTATTTTAGGTAGATCTTAATGTGGCAAATTCAAAAATACTATTTTCATTATTCTAGAACGCATAGTTCAGGAGTTAGTGCTGTTTAAACATTACCCATTCAAATGACATTTAAACTTAAACGAGGTCGGATAACTTTGTTTTGTTTTTTATTTTAGGTAGATCTTAATGTGGCAAATTCAAAAATACTATTTTCATTATTCTAGAACGCATAGTTCAGGAGTTAGTGCTGTTTAAACATTACCCATTCAAATGACATTTAAACTTAAACGAGGTCGGATAACTTTGTTTTGTTTTTTATTTTAGGTAGATCTTAATGTGACAAATTCAAAAATACTATTTTCATTATTCTAGAACGCATAGTTCAGGAGTTAGTGCTGTTTAAACATTACCCATTCAAATGACATTTAAACTTAAACGAGGTCGGATAACTTTGTTTTGTTTTTTATTTTAGGTAGATCTTAATGTGACAAATTCAAAAATACTATTTTCATTATTCTAGAACGCATAGTTCAGGAGTTAGTGCTGTTTAAACATTACCCATTCAAATGACATTTAAACTTAAACGAGGTCGGATAACTTTGTTTTGTTTTTTATTTTAGGTAGATCTTAATGTGGCAAATTCAAAAATACTATTTTCATTATTCTAGAACGCATAGTTCAGGAGTTAGTGCTGTTTAAACATTACCCATTCAAATGACATTTAAACTTAAACGAGGTCGGATAACTTTGTTTTGTTTTTTATTTTAGGTAGATCTTAATGTGACAAATTCAAAAATACTATTTTCATTATTCTAGAACGCATAGTTCAGGAGTTAGTGCTGTTTAAACATTACCCATTCAAATGACATTTAAACTTAAACGAGGTCGGATAACTTTGTTTTGTTTTTTATTTTAGGTAGATCTTAATGTGACAAATTCAAAAATACTATTTTCATTATTCTAGAACGCATAGTTCAGGAGTTAGTGCTGTTTAAACATTACCCGTTCAAATGACATTTAAACTTAAACGAGGTCGGATAACTTTGTTTTGTTTTTTATTTTAGGTAGATCTTAATGTGACAAATTCAAAAATACTATTTTCATTATTCTAGAACGCATAGTTCAGGAGTTAGTGCTGTTTAAACATTACCCATTCAAATGACATTTAAACTTAAACGAGGTCGGATAACTTTGTTTTGTTTTTTATTTTAGGTAGATCTTAATGTGACAAATTCAAAAATACTATTTTCATTATTCTAGAACGCATAGTTCAGGAGTTAGTGCTGTTTAAACATTACCCATTCAAATGACATTTAAACTTAAACGAGGTCGGATAACTTTGTTTTGTTTTTTATTTTAGGTAGATCTTAATGTGGCAAATTCAAAAATACTATTTTCATTATTCTAGAACGCATAGTTCAGGAGTTAGTGCTGTTTAAACATTACCCATTCAAATGACATTTAAACTTAAACGAGGTCGGATAACTTTGTTTTGTTTTTTATTTTAGGTAGATCTTAATGTGGCAAATTCAAAAATACTATTTTCATTATTCTAGAACGCATAGTTCAGGAGTTAGTGCTGTTTAAACATTACCCATTCAAATGACATTTAAACTTAAACGAGGTCGGATAACTTTGTTTTGTTTTTTATTTTAGGTAGATCTTAATGTGGCAAATTCAAAAATACTATTTTCATTATTCTAGAACGCATAGTTCAGGAGTTAGTGCTGTTTAAACATTACCCATTCAAATGACATTTAAACTTAAACGAGGTCGGATAACTTTGTTTTGTTTTTTATTTTAGGTAGATCTTAATGTGGCAAATTCAAAAATACTATTTTCATTATTCTAGAACGCATAGTTCAGGAGTTAGTGCTGTTTAAACATTACCCATTCAAATGACATTTAAACTTAAACGAGGTCGGATAACTTTGTTTTGTTTTTTATTTTAGGTAGATCTTAATGTGACAAATTCAAAAATACTATTTTCATTATTCTAGAACGCATAGTTCAGGAGTTAGTGCTGTTTAAACATTACCCATTCAAATGACATTTAAACTTAAACGAGGTCGGATAACTTTGTTTTGTTTTTTATTTTAGGTAGATCTTAATGTGCAAATTCAAAAATACTATTTTCATTATTCTAGAACGCATAGTTCAGGAGTTAGTGCTGTTTAAACATTACCCATTCAAATGACATTTAAACTTAAACGAGGTCGGATAACTTTGTTTTGTTTTTTATTTTAGGTAGATCTTAATGTGGCAAATTCAAAAATACTATTTTCATTATTCTAGAACGCATAGTTCAGGAGTTAGTGCTGTTTAAACATTACCCATTCAAATGACATTTAAACTTAAACGAGGTCGGATAACTTTGTTTTGTTTTTTATTTTAGGTAGATCTTAATGTGGCAAATTCAAAAATACTATTTTCATTATTCTAGAACGCATAGTTCAGGAGTTAGTGCTGTTTAAACATTACCCATTCAAATGACATTTAAACTTAAACGAGGTCGGATAACTTTGTTTTGTTTTTTATTTTAGGTAGATCTTAATGTGACAAATTCAAAAATACTATTTTCATTATTCTAGAACGCATAGTTCAGGAGTTAGTGCTGTTTAAACATTACCCATTCAAATGACATTTAAACTTAAACGAGGTCGGATAACTTTGTTTTGTTTTTTATTTTAGGTAGATCTTAATGTGACAAATTCAAAAATACTATTTTCATTATTCTAGAACGCATAGTTCAGGAGTTAGTGCTGTTTAAACATTACCCATTCAAATGACATTTAAACTTAAACGAGGTCGGATAACTTTGTTTTGTTTTTTATTTTAGGTAGATCTTAATGTGGCAAATTCAAAAATACTATTTTCATTATTCTAGAACGCATAGTTCAGGAGTTAGTGCTGTTTAAACATTACCCATTCAAATGACATTTAAACTTAAACGAGGTCGGATAACTTTGTTTTGTTTTTTATTTTAGGTAGATCTTAATGTGGCAAATTCAAAAATACTATTTTCATTATTCTAGAACGCATAGTTCAGGAGTTAGTGCTGTTTAAACATTACCCATTCAAATGACATTTAAACTTAAACGAGGTCGGATAACTTTGTTTTGTTTTTTATTTTAGGTAGATCTTAATGTGCAAATTCAAAAATACTATTTCATTATTCTAGAACGCATAGTTCAGGAGTTAGTGCTGTTTAAACATTACCCATTCAAATGACATTTAAACTTAAACGAGGTCGGATAACTTTGTTTTGTTTTTTATTTTAGGTAGATCTTAATGTGACAAATTCAAAAATACTATTTTCATTATTCTAGAACGCATAGTTCAGGAGTTAGTGCTGTTTAAACATTACCCATTCAAATGACATTTAAACTTAAACGAGGTCGGATAACTTTGTTTTGTTTTTTATTTTAGGTAGATCTTAATGTGACAAATTCAAAAATACTATTTTCATTATTCTAGAACGCATAGTTCAGGAGTTAGTGCTGTTTAAACATTACCCATTCAAATGACATTTAAACTTAAACGAGGTCGGATAACTTTGTTTTGTTTTTTATTTTAGGTAGATCTTAATGTGGCAAATTCAAAAATACTATTTCATTATTCTAGAACGCATAGTTCAGGAGTTAGTGCTGTTTAAACATTACCCATTCAAATGACATTTAAACTTAAACGAGGTCGGATAACTTTGTTTTGTTTTTTATTTTAGGTAGATCTTAATGTGACAAATTCAAAAATACTATTTTCATTATTCTAGAACGCATAGTTCAGGAGTTAGTGCTGTTTAAACATTACCCATTCAAATGACATTTAAACTTAAACGAGGTCGGATAACTTTGTTTTGTTTTTTATTTTAGGTAGATCTTAATGTGGCAAATTCAAAAATACTATTTTCATTATTCTAGAACGCATAGTTCAGGAGTTAGTGCTGTTTAAACATTACCCATTCAAATGACATTTAAACTTAAACGAGGTCGGATAACTTTGTTTTGTTTTTTATTTTAGGTAGATCTTAATGTGGCAAATTCAAAAATACTATTTTCATTATTCTAGAACGCATAGTTCAGGAGTTAGTGCTGTTTAAACATTACCCATTCAAATGACATTTAAACTTAAACGAGGTCGGATAACTTTGTTTTGTTTTTTATTTTAGGTAGATCTTAATGTGGCAAATTCAAAAATACTATTTTCATTATTCTAGAACGCATAGTTCAGGAGTTAGTGCTGTTTAAACATTACCCATTCAAATGACATTTAAACTTAAACGAGGTCGGATAACTTTGTTTTGTTTTTTATTTTAGGTAGATCTTAATGTGGCAAATTCAAAAATACTATTTTCATTATTCTAGAACGCATAGTTCAGGAGTTAGTGCTGTTTAAACATTACCCATTCAAATGACATTTAAACTTAAACGAGGTCGGATAACTTTGTTTTGTTTTTTATTTTAGGTAGATCTTAATGTGGCAAATTCAAAAATACTATTTTCATTATTCTAGAACGCATAGTTCAGGAGTTAGTGCTGTTTAAACATTACCCATTCAAATGACATTTAAACTTAAACGAGGTCGGATAACTTTGTTTTGTTTTTTATTTTAGGTAGATCTTAATGTGGCAAATTCAAAAATACTATTTTCATTATTCTAGAACGCATAGTTCAGGAGTTAGTGCTGTTTAAACATTACCCATTCAAATGACATTTAAACTTAAACGAGGTCGGATAACTTTGTTTTGTTTTTTATTTTAGGTAGATCTTAATGTGGCAAATTCAAAAATACTATTTTCATTATTCTAGAACGCATAGTTCAGGAGTTAGTGCTGTTTAAACATTACCCATTCAAATGACATTTAAACTTAAACGAGGTCGGATAACTTTGTTTTGTTTTTATTTTAGGTAGATCTTAATGTGGCAAATTCAAAAATACTATTTTCATTATTCTAGAACGCATAGTTCAGGAGTTAGTGCTGTTTAAACATTACCCATTCAAATGACATTTAAACTTAAACGAGGTCGGATAACTTTGTTTTGTTTTTTATTTTAGGTAGATCTTAATGTGGCAAATTCAAAAATACTATTTTCATTATTCTAGAACGCATAGTTCAGGAGTTAGTGCTGTTTAAACATTACCCATTCAAAATGACATTTAAACTTAAACGAGGTCGGATAACTTTGTTTTGTTTTTTATTTTAGGTAGATCTTAATGTGGCAAATTCAAAAATACTATTTCATTATTCTAGAACGCATAGTTCAGGAGTTAGTGCTGTTTAAACATTACCCATTCAAATGACATTTAAACTTAACGAGGTCGGATAACTTTGTTTTGTTTTTTATTTTTAGGTAGATCTTAATGTGGCAAATTCAAAAATACTATTTTCATTATTCTAGAACGCATAGT
>CAUVYK010000335.1:0-17500 GCA_963556175.1 Tipula confusa
TTATATAATTATATATTTATATATTTATATATTTATAATATTTATATATTTATATATTTATATATTTATATATTTATATATTTATATATTTATATATTTATATATTTATATATTTATATATTTATATATTTATATATTTATATATTTATATAATTTATATATTTATATATTTATATATTTATATATTTATATATTTATATATTTATATATTTATATATTATATATATTTATATATTTATATATTTAAATATTTATATATTTATATATTTATATATTTATATATTATATATTTATATATTTATATATATATATATTTATATAATTTATATATTTATATATATATATATTTATATATTATATATTTATATATTTATTATTTATATATTTATATATTTATATATTTATATATTTATATATTTATATATTTATATATTTATATATTTATATATTTATATATTTATATATTTATATATTTATATATTTATATATTTATATATTTATATATTTATATATTTATATATTTATATATTTATATATTTATATATTTATATATTTATATATTTATATATTTATATATTTATATATTTATATATTTATATATTTATATATTTATATATTTATATATTTATATATTTATATATTTATATATTTATATATTTATATATTTATATATTTATATATTTATATATTTATATATTTATATATTTATATATTTATATATTTATATATTTATATATTTATATATTTATATATTTATATATTTATATATTTATATATTTATATATTTATATATTTATATATTTATATATTTATATATTTATATATTTATATATTTATATATTTATATATTTATATATTTATATATTTATATATTTATATATTTATATATTTATATATTTATATATTTATATATTTATATATTTATATATTTATATATTTATATATTTATATATTTATATATTTATATATTTATATATTTATATATTTATATATTTATATATTTATATATTTATATATTTATATATTTATATATTTATATATTTATATATTTATATATTTATATATTTATATATTTATATATTTATATATTTATATATTTATATATTTATATATTTATATATTTATATATTTATATATTTATATATTTATATATTTATATATTTATATATTTATATATTTATATATTTATATATTTATATATTTATATATTTATATATTTATATATTTATATATTTATATATTTATATATTTATATATTTATATATTTATATATTTATATATTTATATATTTATATATTTATATATTTATATATTTATATATTTATATATTTATATATTTATATATTTATATATTTATATATTTATATATTTATATATTTATATATTTATATATTTATATATTTATATATTTATATATTTATATATTTATATATTTATATATTTATATATTTATATATTTATATATTTATATATTTATATATTTATATATTTATATATTTATATATTTATATATTTATATATTTATATATTTATATATTTATATATTTATATATTTATATATTTATATATTTATATATTTATATATTTATATATTTATATATTTATATATTTATATATTTATATATTTATATATTTATATATTTATATATTTATATATTTATATATTTATATATTTATATATTTATATATTTATATATTTATATATTTATATATTTATATATTTATATATTTATATATTTATATATTTATATATTTATATATTTATATATTTATATATTTATATATTTATATATTTATATATTTATATATTTATATATTTATATATTTATATATTTATATATTTATATATTTATATATTTATATATTTATATATTTATATATTTATATATTTATATATTTATATATTTATATATTTATATATTTATATATTTATATATTTATATATTTATATATTTATATATTTATATATTTATATATTTATATATTTATATATTTATATATTTATATATTTATATATTTATATATTTATATATTTATATATTTATATATTTATATATTTATATATTTATATATTTATATATTTATATATTTATATATTTATATATTTATATATTTATATATTTATATATTTATATATTTATATATTTATATATTTATATATTTATATATTTATATATTTATATATTTATATATTTATATATTTATATATTTATATATTTATATATTTATATATTTATATATTTATATATTTATATATTTATATATTTATATATTTATATATTTATATATTTATATATTTATATATTTATATATTTATATATTTATATATTTATATATTTATATATTTATATATTTATATATTTATATATTTATATATTTATATATTTATATATTTATATATTTATATATTTATATATTTATATATTTATATATTTATATATTTATATATTTATATATTTATATATTTATATATTTATATATTTATATATTTATATATTTATATATTTATATATTTATATATTTATATATTTATATATTTATATATTTATATATTTATATATTTATATATTTATATATTTATATATTTATATATTTATATATTTATATATTTATATATTTATATATTTATATATTTATATATTTATATATTTATATATTTATATATTTATATATTTATATATTTATATATTTATATATTTATATATTTATATATTTATATATTTATATATTTATATATTTATATATTTATATATTTATATATTTATATATTTATATATTTATATATTTATATATTTATATATTTATATATTTATATATTTATATTATTATTATATATTTATATATTTATATATTTATATATTTATATATTTATATATTTATATATTTATATATTTATATATTTATATATTTATATATTTATATATTTATATATTTATATATTTATATATTTATATATTTATATATTTATATATTTATATATTTATATATTTATATTATTATTATATATTTATCATATTATAATAAATTAAATTATTATATTATATTATTATATTTTTATATTATTATTTTATTGTAACATTATTATATTTATTATTATATTATTATTGTATTATTACATTATTATATTATGTTACTATATTATTGTGTTATTATTATATTATTATGTTATTATATTATTGTTGTGTTACTATATTATTATATTGTTATATTATTATATTACTATGTTATTATATTAATATGTTACAATATTATTGTATTGTTATATTATGTAATTATATTATTATATAATAATTATGTTATTATTATTATGTTTTTTTATTATTATGTTATTTTATTGTTAATAATAATAATAATATTGTTATGTTATATTATTGTGTTACTATTATATTTTATTGTTAAATTATTATATTATTGTATTATTATGTCATTATATTATTATATTATTACATTATTATATTATTGTAATAATTATTTATATTATTTTATTATATTATTTTAATATGTTATTAATTATATATTTATATATTATATATTTATATATTTATATATTATATATTTATATTTATATATTTATATATTTATATATTTATATATTTATATATTTATATATTTATATATTTATATATTTATATTTATATATTTATATATTTATATATTTATATATTTATATATTTATATATTTATATATTTATATATTTATATATTTATATATTATATATTTATATATTTATATTTATATATTTATATATTTATATATTTATATATTTATATATTTATATATTTATATATTTATATATTTATATATTTATATATTTATATATTTATATATTATATATTTATTATTTATATATTTATATATTTATATATTTATATATTTATATATTTATATATTTATATATTTATATATTTATATATTTATATATTTATATATTTATATATTTATATATTTATATATTTATATATTTATATATTTATATATTTATATATTTATATATTTATATATTTATATATTTATATATTTATATATTTATATATTTATATATTTATATATTTATATATTTATATATTTATATATTTATATATTTATATATTTATATATTTATATATTTATATATTTATATATTTATATATTTATATATTTATATATTTATATATTTATATATTTATATATTTATATATTTATATATTTATATATTTATATATTTATATATTTATATATTTATATATTTATATATTTATATATTTATATATTTATATATTTATATATTTATATATTTATATATTTATATATTTATATATTTATATATTTATATATTTATATATTTATATATTTATATATTTATATATTTATATATTTATATATTTATATATTTATATATTTATATATTTATATATTTATATATTTATATATTTATATATTTATATATTTATATATTTATATATTTATATATTTATATATTTATATATTTATATATTTATATATTTATATATTTATATATTTATATATTTATATATTTATATATTTATATATTATATATTTATATATTTATATATTTATATATTTATATATTTATATATTTATATATTTATATATTTATATATTTATATATTTATATATTTATATATTTATATATTTATATATTTATATATTTATATATTTATATATTTATATATTTATATATTTATATATTTATATATTTATATATTTATATATTTATATATTTATATATTATATATTTATATATTTATATATTTATATATTTATATATTTATATATTTATATATTTATATATTTATATATTTATATATTTATATATTTATATATTTATATATTTATATATTTATATATTTATATATTTATATATTTATATATTTATATATTTATTATATTTTATATATTTATATATTTATATATTTATATATTTATATATTTATATATTTATATATTTATATATTTATATATTTATATATTTATATATTTATATATTTATATATTTATATATTTATATATTTATATATTTATATATTTATATATTTATATATTTATATATTTATATATTTATATATTTATATATTTATATATTTATATATTTATATATTTATATATTTATATATTTATATATTTATATATTTATATATTTATATATTTATATATTTATATATTTATATATTTATATATTTATATATTTATATATTTATATATTTATATATTTATATATTTATATATTTATATATTTATATATTTATATATTTATATATTTATATATTTATATATTTATATATTTATATATTTATATATTTATATATTTATATATTTATATATTTATATATTTATATATTTATATATTTATATATTTATATATTTTATATATTTATATATTTATATATTTATATATTTATATATTATATATTTATATATTTATATATTTATATATTTATATATTTATATATTTATATATTTATATATTTATATATTTATATATTTATATATTTATATATTTATATATTTATATATTTATATATTTATATATTTATATATTTATATATTTATATATTTATATATTTATATATTTATATATTTATATATTTATATATTTATATATTTATATATTTATATATTTATATATTTATATATTTATATTTTATATTTATATATTTATATATTTATATATTTATATATTATATATTTATATATTTATATATTTATATATTTATATATTTATATATTTATATATTTATATATTTATATATTTATATATTTATATATTTATATATTTATATATTTATATATTTATATATTTATATATTTATATATTTATATATTTATATATTTATATATTTATATATTTACTATATTATATATTTATATATTTATATATTTATATATTTATATATTTATATATTTATATATTTTATATATTTATATATTTATATATTTATATATTTATATATTTATATATTTATATATTTATATATTTATATATTTATATATTTATATATTTATATATTTATATATTTATATATTTATATATTTATATATTTTATATATTTATATATTTATATATTTATATATTTATATATTTATATATTTATATATTTATATATTTATATATTTATATATTTATATATTTATATATTTATATATTTATATATTTATATATTTATATATTTATATATTTATATATTTATATATTTATATATTTATATATTTATATATTTATATATTTATATATTTATATATTTATATATTTATATATTTATATATTTATATATTTATATATTTATATATTTATATATTTATATATTTATATATTTATATATTTATATATTTATATATTTATATATTTATATATTTATATATTTATATATTAATATATTTATATATTTATATATTTATATATTTATATATTTATATATTTATATATTTATATATTTATATATTTATATATTTATATTTATATATTTATATATTTATATATTTATATATTTATATATTTATATATTTATATATTTATATATTTATATATTTATATATTTATATATTTATATATTTATATATTTATATATTTATATATTTATATATTTATATATTTATATATTTATATATTTATATATTTATATATTTATATATTTATATATTTATATATTTATATATTTATATATTTATATATTTATATATTTATATATTTATATATTTATATATTTATATATTTATATATTTATATATTTATATATTTATATATTTATATATTTATATATTTATATATTTATATATTTATATATTTATATATTTATATATTTATATATTTATATATTTATATATTTATATATTTATATATTTATATATTTATATATTTATATATTTATATATTTATATATTTATATATTTATATATTTATATATTTATATATTTATATATTTATATATTTATATATTTATATATTTATATATTTATATATTTATATATTTATATATTTATATATTTATATATTTATATATTTATATATTTATATATTTATATATTTATATATTTATATATTTATATATTTATATATTTATATATTTATATATTTATATATTTATATATTTATATATTTATATATTTATATATTTATATATTTATATATTTATATATTTATATATTTATATATTTATATATTTATATATTTATATATTTATATATTTATATATTTATATATTTATATATTTATATATTTATATATTTATATATTTATATATTTATATATTTATATATTTATATATTTATATATTTATATATTTATATATTTATATATTTATATATTTATATATTTATATATTTATATATTTATATATTTATATATTTATATATTTATATATTTATATATTTATATATTTATATATTTATATATTTATATATTTATATATTTATATATTTATATATTTATATATTTATATATTTATATATTTATATATTTATATATTTATATATTTATATATTTATATATTTATATATTTATATATTTATATATTTATATATTTATATATTTATATATTTATATATTTATATATTTATATATTTATATATTTATATATTTATATATTTATATATTTATATATTTATATATTTATATATTTATATATTTATATATTTATATATTTATATATTTATATATTTATATATTTATATATTTATATATTTATATATTTATATATTTATATATTTATATATTTATATATTTATATATTTATATATTTATATATTTATATATTTATATATTTATATATTTATATATTTATATATTTATATATTTATATATTTATATATTTATATATTTATATATTTATATATTTATATATTTATATATTTATATATTTATATATTTATATATTTATATATTTATATATTTATATATTTATATATTTATATATTTATATATTTATATATTTATATATTTATATATTTATATATTTATATATTTATATATTTATATATTTATATATTTATATATTTATATATTTATATATTTATATATTTATATATTTATATATTTATATATTTATATATTTATATATTTATATATTTATATATTTATATATTTATATATTTATATATTTATATATTTATATATTTATATATTTATATATTTATATATTTATATATTTATATATTTATATATTTATATATTTATATATTTATATATTTATATATTTATATATTTATATATTTATATATTTATATATTTATATATTTATATATTTATATATTTATATATTTATATATTTATATATTTATATATTTATATATTTATATATTTATATATTTATATATTTATATATTTATATATTTATATATTTATATATTTATATATTTATATATTTATATATTTATATATTTATATATTTATATATTTATATATTTATATATTTATATATTTATATATTTATATATTTATATATTTATATATTTATATATTTATATATTTATATATTTATATATTTATATATTTATATATTTATATATTTATATATTTATATATTTATATATTTATATATTTATATATTTATATATTTATATATTTATATATTTATATATTTATATATTTATATATTTATATATTTATATATTTATATATTTATATATTTATATATTTATATATTTATATATTTATATATTTATATATTTATATATTTATATATTTATATATTTATATATTTATATATTTATATATTTATATATTTATATATTTATATATTTATATATTTATATATTTATATATTTATATATTTATATATTTATATATTTATATATTTATATATTTATATATTTATATATTTATATATTTATATATTTATATATTTATATATTTATATATTTATATATTTATATATTTATATATTTATATATTTATATATTTATATATTTATATATTTATATATTTATATATTTATATATTTATATATTTATATATTTATATATTTATATATTTATATATTTATATATTTATATATTTATATATTTATATATTTATATATTTATATATTTATATATTTATATATTTATATATTTATATATTTATATATTTATATATTTATATATTTATATATTTATATATTTATATATTTATATATTTATATATTTATATATTTATATATTTATATATTTATATATTTATATATTTATATATTTATATATTTATATATTTATATATTTATATATTTATATATTTATATATTTATATATTTATATATTTATATATTTATATATTTATATATTTATATATTTATATATTTATATATTTATATATTTATATATTTATATATTTATATATTTATATATTTATATATTTATATATTTATATATTTATATATTTATATATTTATATATTTATATATTTATATATTTATATATTTATATATTTATATATTTATATATTTATATATTTATATATTTATATATTTATATATTTATATATTTATATATTTATATATTTATATATTTATATATTTATATATTTATATATTTATATATTTATATATTTATATATTTATATATTTATATATTTATATATTTATATATTTATATATTTATATATTTATATATTTATATATTTATATATTTATATATTTATATATTTATATATTTATATATTTATATATTTATATATTTATATATTTATATATTTATATATTTATATATTTATATATTTATATATTTATATATTTATATATTTATATATTTATATATTTATATATTTATATATTTATATATTTATATATTTATATATTTATATATTTATATATTTATATATTTATATATTTATATATTTATATATTTATATATTTATATATTTATATATTTATATATTTATATATTTATATATTTATATATTTATATATTTATATATTTATATATTTATATATTTATATATTTATATATTTATATATTTATATATTTATATATTTATATATTTATATATTTATATATTTATATATTTATATATTTATATATTTATATATTTATATATTTATATATTTATATATTTATATATTTATATATTTATATATTTATATATTTATATATTTATATATTTATATATTTATATATTTATATATTTATATATTTATATATTTATATATTTATATATTTATATATTTATATATTTATATATTTATATATTTATATATTTATATATTTATATATTTATATATTTATATATTTATATATTTATATATTTATATATTTATATATTTATATATTTATATATTTATATATTTATATATTTATATATTTATATATTTATATATTTATATATTTATATATTTATATATTTATATATTTATATATTTATATATTTATATATTTATATATTTATATATTTATATATTTATATATTTATATATTTATATATTTATATATTTATATATTTATATATTTATATATTTATATATTTATATATTTATATATTTATATATTTATATATTTATATATTTATATATTTATATATTTATATATTTATATATTTATATATTTATATATTTATATATTTATATATTTATATATTTATATATTTATATATTTATATATTTATATATTTATATATTTATATATTTATATATTTATATATTTATATATTTATATATTTATATATTTATATATTTATATATTTATATATTTATATATTTATATATTTATATATTTATATATTTATATATTTATATATTTATATATTTATATATTTATATATTTATATATTTATATATTTATATATTTATATATTTATATATTTATATATTTATATATTTATATATTTATATATTTATATATTTATATATTTATATATTTATATATTTATATATTTATATATTTATATATTTATATATTTATATATTTATATATTTATATATTTATATATTTATATATTTATATATTTATATATTTATATATTTATATATTTATATATTTATATATTTATATATTTATATATTTATATATTTATATATTTATATATTTATATATTTATATATTTATATATTTATATATTTATATATTTATATATTTATATTATTATTATATATTTATCTTATTATAATAAATTAAATTATTATATTATATTATTATATTTTTATATTATTATTTTATTGTAACATTATTATATTTATTATTATATTATTATTGTATTATTACATTATTATATTATGTTACTATATTATTGTGTTATTATTATATTATTATGTTATTATATTATTGTTGTGTTACTATATTATTATATTGTTATATTATTATATTACTATGTTATTATATTAATATGTTACAATATTATAGTATTGTTATATTATGTAATTATATTATTATATAATAATTATGTTATTATTATTATGTTTTTTTATTATTATGTTATTTTATTGTTAATAATAATAATAATATTGTTATGTTATATTATTGTGTTACTATTATATTTTATTGTTAAATTATTATATTATTGTATTATTATGTCATTATATTATTATATTATTACATTATTATATTATTGTAATAATTATTTATATTATTTTATTATATTATTTTATTATATTATTTTAATATGTTATTATATAGCTATAATATTATGTTATTATATTATTGTATTATTATGTTATTATATTATTATGTTATCATATTATTATATTGCTGCTATATTATTATATTATATTATGTTATTATATTATTGTATTATTATGTTATTATATTATTGTATTATTACATTGTTATATTATTACATAATTATTATTATTTTATTATTTATATTGTTATGTTTTTGTATTATTATATTATTATGTTATTATACTATTTAATTATTATATTATATTATTATATATATATCTTTTATATATGTGTTTTATTTGACATTCCCCTGGTTTGAGTTGTGATGAATATTACGCATCGATAGCTGACAATTTGTTAGTTTACTCATGCATGACCCGGTCTCT
The DNA here is from genome assembly GCA_963556175.1 of Tipula confusa. Taxonomy (NCBI): domain Eukaryota; kingdom Metazoa; phylum Arthropoda; class Insecta; order Diptera; family Tipulidae; genus Tipula; species Tipula confusa. The sequence goes on from CAUVYK010000335.1 coordinate 11,950, forward strand.
GACATGTAATTTTCGTCTCGACGGAATCGAACCCTAGAACATCGATTCATAGCAAACGACGCTTACTAATAAGCTACAACTTTCATGATGATACAAACTACATAAAATAATTAATTTTTATAATACATATTTTCAAGTTTCTGCGTATTATTTTTTTGACTTTTGAAAAAAATGAGTCGAGCGTCGAACTTAAGACCCATCGTCCAACACTCAAAAATAAAGCAAAGCGCTCTCACATACGCCATCAATGATTTATGCATTATTCTTTATTATCTATTTTTTTTTTTTTTGTATAGATAAAAAGATCTTTAAAGCTGGATTTATTTATCTTACGTGTAATATAACAAATGAAAACTGGGATGAAGAATGGTTAATTTTATAAATAATATTATAATATTATAAATAATATTATAAACGAAAATATTTTAACAAAAGATCTTTGATCATTGAACAATTATTGCCATTTATCGATATTCATATTACACTATATATTTGATAACATTCTGACAACGTTTATGAATATGTGAATTATAGTTGTATTTCCTTAAAAATTAATTCACATAATTTAAATTTTCCTTATTTTTATATGCAACTTGCAAAATATTAATTTTTTTTACTTTTCATCTTCTTTCAGTCTCGACGGGAAATCCGGATGCAAAACGTTTATACGATGATCTACTTAGCAACTACAATAAATTAGTAAGGCCGGTAGTAAATGTAACCGATGCATTAACCGTTCGGATAAAGCTAAAGTTATCACAATTGATCGATGTCGTAAGTATAATTTCTGGAATTATTAGTAAAATTAAATTTACTTCATGTAACCACAAATTCACTGATAAGTGACAGTATAGCGATGTTAAGATACTTGCTTACCACGACGCGATTCCGAGTTCATAACGCGTCGTTGGTAAAAAATTAATAAACCGGTGACCAAATTTTGTGTAACCGAGCAATTGGCGCAGTGGTTAAAGCTGCGGTGTTTGGGACGGGAGGTACCGGGTTCGAATCCCAACGGGGGAGGGTTGCAAAAGGGATTTTTCATCACTTGATTACGATCGGTGATGACGATGAACACAACTATGACCCCCCGTTGGAGTGCAGAATTCATGGGCCGAACCATCGTCCATGCCAGTACAGGCTAGCTGGATCAATGCATGTGCAGATGGATATTTGAAAAACGCGAACCTGTATTCGCGCGTCCTCGATTTGGCTAGTAATGGCGTAAAGTAGGACGTTAATTAACCGCGAAAGAGTTGGGAGAGCTTCGGCCCCAAAACAGATTGCATAGAAATAAACAAACAAACAAACAAACAAATTTTGTGTAAACAATTCGTTGGGGTAACGTCCTACATCGTCCACCGACAATTCGTAATAAGTGGTTCAAATGGTTTTAATATTATTTTAATATTATTAAAATTTTAATTTTAATTATTCTTTTTGGATTTTTCGCTGCTATCTGTTCTATAGTCGATGCATACCCAACCTAATACTGTTGCCAATTAGGATTCATACCCGGTATCTTCCGAAGCAAACAATAAAGCTTTATCTACTTGTAATAATGCCATTGTGCAAAATTAAGGAAAAACGGCAGACCAAATTTTACATACATTAGTTGTGTTGCTTTGGTAAAGCTAACCGAGTTTTACTTATTTTTATTATTAATATCTCGATGCAACAGCTTTTGGCTTTATGCATTTTAATTTTTCTTTGTTGGTTATAAAACGTTTATGTCAAAATGTCTTCACACAAATTTAGTATATGGTATTTGGTTTCCACTCGAAATACTAGAGATATAAACACCGACAATAATAAAACACCGTAGCGGTTTTGAATAAAAATGGAGGCCATAAGTCCGAAAAAAGCACCAGGACATGATCTTATTACCGGTAAAATGTTTAAAGAATTACCAGACAAATGTGTTAAACTAATAACGTACATTCTCAACGCAATCATGCGAACTGGACACATTCCTCAAAAGTTTGAAAAAGTTGAGACACGATTCTCGTCATATCGTCCAATAAACATACTTTCCACAGTATCAAAGCTTTTTGAAAAATTTTTGCTAAGGAAACTGAAACCAATACTAAAAGAACGGCATATTACACAAGATCATCAATTTGGTTTCCGAAAGCAGTATGGTACTATAGAGCAAGTTCACAGGATTGTCAATGCAGTCAATCTCACCTTCGAAGAAAAAAAATATTGTTCTGCTGTCTTCTTGGATATTGCAAGTTTGGCATAGAGGATTCATATACAAAATAAAAGAACTTTTACGGAAGCAGTTCCATGTAGTTCTTGAAAACTATCTTCTTCGAAGACAACACTTGGTTAAACAAAATGCAGGAACCACTGGTTTAAATGATATAAGCGTATTCCACAAGGAAGTGGCTTGGGACTAATTTTATACTTGCTGGTTACAGCCGATTTGCTTATTTCTAATGAAGCTATAATATCGACATATTTTGCTGATGATACAACTATCTTGGTGTCTTGTAAAACTCCTCAAACTGCCTCAAAGCAATTGCAAAACCATCTAAACAAAATGGAAAATTGGTTAAGGACTTAGCGAATAAAAGTCAATGAAAATAAATCAACACACGTTACATTCACACTCAACATTATCATTTGACAATAAAGTTTTACTATACAAAGCGATAATTATGCTCATATGGACATATGGTATTCAGTTATGGGGATCCACCAGCGCATTAAATAGAGAATTTTTGCAAAGTACACAATCAAAAAAGATACAATTAGATACAATTAGAGCCTATAGTTCGAGATATTGTTCAAAATTAGAGACACATCCCAATACTTTGGCCCGGGACATTCTAAAACGACGAGATACGACGGCTGAGAAGAGCTAATCCACTTGGACCATTGAATTTATAAATTAAGTGAATGATGCACGCTAATTAAAAGTACTAACTTATTAAGACTTATCAAATAACTCTCTGGCGACTAGTAAAATAAAACGTCAAATCACGGTCGTGCCGATTCTAAGATGCTTTTTTTTTATTTTTTGTCTCCAAATATAATTTGTGAAGTTTGACCCGATGTCGGCAATAAGTGATCAAACTATAAAGTTATTCAGTGCTACTTGGGAATCTGTTTATATAATTTGTACGAAAACCAATATAAAACTCCTTGTCGCTTTGAAGAACATAAAAAAATTTAATTATGCATACATTAAGAGTACTTTTACGTGCAAAAATCTATAGAATTAATTCTGAAGCAAAAAGTACCAAAAAAATTAACAAAATTTGATATTAATTTTATTGAACTGCTCTGCATTCTGTTATCTCCTATTAACAACTCCAGTGTGCCACTATATTAATCTGTAAATTAATATTTTAATTGATGTTTTAATATTAATATTTAATTAATATTTTGATTGATGTTTCCATTTTTTGTTTATTTCGTGGAGGTCATACGTATGTCAATATTTTTTGGTGTGGGTGTTTGTCAAGTGGTACTTTAAAAAAACAAATGTAAAAAATGAGATTGCAATAAATTTTTCTTGGGAAATCTTTATACTTATAGTAAATGGTACATAATTTGATTAATTTTATGATGTGATTTTTGTAGTGAAAGTTTTATTTGTTTTATAACTAATGTTAGTAAAATAATTAAGATGCGCAAATATCAAAAATAAAAATAAATTTTTATTAAGTGAAATTATTAAAAAATGTATTTTTTCAGAATTTAAAAAATCAAATCATGACAACAAACCTTTGGGTCGAACAGACTTGGTATGATTATAAACTGAAGTGGGAACCAAAGGAATATGGTGGTGTTGAAATGTTACACGTTCCATCTGATCATATATGGCGTCCTGATATCGTATTATATAATAAGTAAGTGACAATACAAAATATATGAAAAGGAACCTATTTTGTTATTTGTATAATTACAGTGCTGATGGTAATTTCGAAGTAACATTAGCTACAAAAGCAACATTAAATTATACAGGAAGGGTAGATTGGCGTCCTCCAGCCATATACAAATCATCATGTGAAATAGATGTGGAATATTTTCCATTCGATGAACAAACTTGTGTTATGAAATTTGGTAGTTGGACATACGATGGATTTCAGGTAGGTTTAATGTGTAAAAAAAGAAATTTGTTTTAATATACAACGCGCACAGGGAGAGTTGTAAGAAAATGTGAAAACGGCGTTTTGAATAAAGTTCAATGGCAAAGTTTTGAATAAAGTTCAAAGTTGTAAGAAAATGCGAAAACGGCGTTTTGAATAAAGTTCAATGGCAAAGTAAAATATTAAATAGTTGAACGATTTTTAAAATTTTGTTTTGTTAAATTAAATTAATATTGAAATTATAAATTCTAATAAAATTTAAATCAAAGCTTATTTTTTCGGTCTAAAACATACGTTAAAATATAAAATAAGTAATTAAGGAAAGTTATATATATATATATATATATATATATATATATATATATATATATATATATATATATATATATATATATATTTATATATATATATATATATATATATATATATATATATATATATATATATATATATATATATATATATATTTTATACAATGAATATATCAATTATACAATATGTATACTATAATCATGTAAACTAAAAAGTTTTATCATTTTTTTTTATAATTACTAGAACGCTAGATATAACAAAAAATATTATTTTTAACAATGTTTACTGATGCGACTTAACGCATAGGGCCTAATTTGTTAAATATAAATATTTAAAATTATTTTAATAACATTCAGTTATCATTAAATAATATTTATTTATTTAAACAAATTTTGATTTAAATTATATTTGTAGTAGAATTTTCCTTTTAGTGACAATTTTATTTATTTTATTTGGTATATCAATTTCAGAAGTGAACTACTTTCCTCAGTACCTCTAACAACTATAAACTTTAATAAAAATAAATTCGTTGAATAGTGTTATTTTGAAGAATGTAATATAAGTTGAAGTAAATTGATATATCGTGACTATTTATTGTCTATAGACGATAGTGAATTTTCAGATGAAACGAAATATCGAAATATACGAGCATGAGTGTATATGATTATAAATAAATGATATATGATCTATTTGCCTGTCTTACGCCATTATCGTTAATTACTATACCATTTAAGAAGCTCGTTAGTGGTATATATTTTACATTTTCATCTGTTCGTTTTACAGAAAATGGATTTGTAGGAGTTATTAATAAAGATAAGACGAAATAATTTCTATTTCTATATATCTATTTCCTATTTTTTTCTATCTTCCGTTTTCTGTCAGATTAAACTTGTTATTTTCTTGTAGTTTATTATCCATAAGTCTGTCGCATTAAATAAAAAATGGTTAACTCGAGATACCTAGTTTTTAGATATCATCGTCATTCGATTTGGAACTTCGTATAAACATAAACAAACTAAATAATAAGATTCGTCATGTAGAACAAAAAAAAATACAACATGCGAGGGTAAGTAAAATTTTACTTTTTGTTTGTATAATTGTATGTATAACTCAATAACATCGATCTTATGATTTAGTTT
>CAUVYK010000335.1:22500-25859 GCA_963556175.1 Tipula confusa
TATATTTATATATTTATATATTTATATATTTATATATTTATATATTTATATATTTATATATTTATATATTTATATATTTATATATTTTATATTATATTTTATATATTTATATATTTATATATTTATATATTTATATATTTATATATTTATATATTTATATATTTATATATTTATATATTTATATTTTTATATATTTATATATTTATATATTTATATATTTATATATTTATATATTTATATATTTATTATATTTATATATTTATATATTTATATATTTATATATTTATATATTTATATATTTATATATTTATATATTTATATATTTATATATTTATATATTTTATATATTATATATTTATATATTTATATATTTATATATTTTATATATTTATATATTTATATATTTATATATTTATATATTTATATATTTATATATTTATATATTTATATATTTATATATTTATATATTTATATATTTATATATTTATATATTTTATATTTATATATTTATATATTTATATATTTATATATTTATATATTTATATATTTATATATTTATATATTTATATATTTATATATTTATATATTTATATATTTATATATTTATATATTTATTTATATATATATTTATATATTTATATATTTATATTTTATATATTTATATATTTATATATTTATATATTTTATATATTTATATATTTATATATTTATATATTTATATATTTATATATTTATATATTTATATATTTATATATTTATATATTTATATATATTTATATATTTATATATTTATATATTTATATATTTATTATATTATATATTTATATATTTATATATTTATATATTTATATATTTATATATTTATATATTTATATATTTATATATTTATATATTTATATATTTATATATTATATATTTATATATTTATATATTTATATATTTATATTTTATATATTTATATATTTATATATTTATATATTTATATATTTATATATTTATATATTTATATATTTATATATTTATATATTATAATATTTATATATATATATTTTATATATTTATATATTATATTTTATATATTTTATATATTTATATATTTATATATTTATATATTTATATATTTATATATTTATATATTTATATATTTATATATTTATATATTTATATATTTATATATTTATATATTTATATATTTAATATTTATATATTTATATATTTATATATTTATATATTTATATATTTATATATTTATATATTTATATATTTTATTTATATTTATATATTTATATATTTATATATTTATATATTTATATATTTATATATTTATATATTTATATATTTATATATTTATATATTTATATATTTATATATTTATATTATTTATATATTTATATATTTATATATTTATATATTTATATATTTATATATTTATATATTTATATTTATATATTTATATATTTATATATTTATATATTTATATATTTATATATTTATATATTTATATATTTATATATTTATATATTTATATATTTATATATTTATATATTTATATATTTATATATTTATATATTTATATATTTATATATTTTTATATTTATATATTTATATATTTATATATTTATATATTTATATATTTATATATTTATATATTTATATATTATATATTATATATTTATATATTTATATATTTATATATTTATATATTTATATATTTATATATTTATTATTTATATATTTATATATTTATATATTTATATATTTATATATTATATATTTATATATTTATATATTTATATATTATATATTTATATATTTATATATTTATATATTTATATATTTATATATTTATATATTTATATATTTATATATTTATATTATTTATATATTTATATATTTATATATTTATATATTTATTATTTATATATTTATATATTTATATATTTATATATTTATATATTTATATATTTATATATTTATATATTTATATATTTATATATTTATATATTTATATATTTATATATTTATATATTTATATATTTATATATTTATATATTTATATATTTATATATTTATATATTTATATATTTATATATTTATATTTTATATATTTATATATTTATATATTTATATATTTATATATTTTATATTTATATATTTATATATTTATATATTTATATATTTATATATTTATATATTTATATTTATATTTTATATATTTATATATTTATATATTTATATATTTATATATTTATATATTTATATATTTATATATTTATATATTTATATTTATATATTTATATATTTATATATTTATATATTTATATAGTTATATATTTATATATTTATATATTTATATATTTATATATTTATATATTTATTTATTTATATATTTATATATTTATATATTTATATATTTATATATTTATATATTTATATATTTATATATTTATATATTTATATATTTATATATTTATATATTTATATATTTATATATTTATATATTTATATATTTATATATTTATATATTTATATATTTATATATTTATATATTTATATATTTATATATTTATATATTTATATATTTATATTTATAATTTATATATTTATATATTTATATATTTATATATTTATATATTTATATATTTATATATTTATATATTTATATATTTATATATTTATATATTTATAATTTATATATTTATATATTATATATTTATATATTTATATATTTATATATTTATATATTTATATATTTATATATTTATATATTTATATATTTATATATTTATATATTTATATATTTATATATTTATATATTTATATATTTATATATTTATATATTTATATATTTATATATTTATATATTTATATATTTATTATTATCATTTATATATTTATATATTTATATATTTATATATTTATATATTTATATATTTATATATTTATATATTTATATATTTATATATTATATATTTATATATTTATATATTTATATATTTATATATTTATATATTTATATTTTTATATATTTATATATTTATATATTTATATTTTATATATTTATATATTTATATATTTATATTATTTATATATTTATATATTTATATATTTTAATATTTATATATTTATATATTTATATATTTATATATTTATATATTTATATATTTATATATTATATATTTATATATTTATATATTTATATATTTATATATTTATATATTTATATATTTATATATTTATATATTTATATATTATATATTTATATATTTATATATTTATATATTTATATTTTTATATATTTATATATTTATATATTTATATATTTATATAATTTATATATTTTATATATTTATATATTT
>CAUVYK010000336.1:2500-37500 GCA_963556175.1 Tipula confusa
ATAGTAGTATTAGTGTACGAAAAAATTAGTTGGTCTTTTTATACAAACGGTTTTGCTTGTATAATAGAGAGGGTTTTGAGTGTACCGTTTGTTTAAGTGTATCTGCGTACGAAACTTACAGCATGGCATGTATAAACATTTGTGTTGGTTTTGATTCGGCTTGTATTAAAGAGGGCTTGAGGGCTGAGTGAAACATTTGAAAGCCAAGCTAAGAAATCAACATCAATTATAACCACCTTGCTCATCAACTTGTAAAAAATTTTGCAGTTCAAAATTAACGAACGGATGTCGACAAAATATTAACGAAACTGAGCTGGTGCGAACAAGGAATTTTCGTTAAAAACATGACATCTAAATCTACAGTATCGAGAAAAACGATTAATTCAGAGAAAAGACAATACACAATTAAATATTCATTCCATAATGACCAGGAAGAAATTCAAAACGTATGTCAAATATTTTTTCTAGCCACACTTGGTTACAAGAAAAACAATAATACCATATTGAAGCGTATTCAATGCGAGAAGAGTGCCACTACCGTCGTCAGAAGAGGTAAATATTTAAGATAATTGGAATATAAAAAATTGATAAAAGAACACATTGAATCGTTCAATCTGACTATCTCACATTATAGGCACGAACACGCACCGAATAAAAGATATTTGTCTTCAGATTAAAATCAGATTAAATTCAGATTAAGATTACAATTAAAATCTTGTATGATTCATTTCATGGAATCAATCCGTCTGAAGATGTTCTTACGATACGTACAGTAAAGTATTTTAGGATCAGAACATCAGCTTTACTCCTTTAGAAAACAAAAAATGCGAGAAGTGTGCCATATACTAACATAAAAGTTGAGCACTAGAATTGTAATGAACAGTGTGATACTTGTGCAGATTACAATCTCCACAATATGCAATTTATTCCAGTAGGGTCGTGGTCATAAAAAAAAAAACAATGGCGGTAATATGTTATCAGGCAACAACGGGGCGAAGAAAAGATGATATAACTTCCGCTTTTAATAAATCTATCCAGCACTATCGTGATATAAAAAAATTAATTTCTGGCTGGACAACTGTTCATCACAAAACAAAAATTGGACACTTTTTCTGCTTTGGTCACCCTTGTTAAATCTCCACATATAAATGCTGAGGAATTTCACTTGTGATACTTTGAACCAGGACATACGTACATGTCAGCAGATAACTTCCATCATCAGGTGGAATTAAGTTTAAAACGACAAAGAAAAACATTCGATTTTAATGACTTCCAAGAAGAAGTTCAAAAAGCGAATAAAGGAAATTTGAACGTAAAAGTTATAACAGAGCAAGATCTATATTTTTAGATGGAAAATTCTTCGATAACCAAAATAAAACAAGTAAATTGCCGTTGCTTATACTATGTTTACTTAAGAGACATTATAAAAGTTAAATTTTACGAAATAGTACACATTTATTTTATTCGTTGGAATATGAAAGTGAAAATTATACCGAGTTGGCATTTTTAAAGAATTCCGTAAAAAAAAAAAAGTTTTGAGATTCCTGAAAGGAACATTAAACCATCTGGAATCAGCGGAGAACATTTTCAACAAATATCTAAAGATATTTTACCACTATTACCGAAGAATCGACATAAAATTTGGAAAAATTTACCAATAACGGAAAATCCAGTTTCCGATGATTCAAGAATTTCCTTTTAATTTAGTATTTATGTGGTGTGCATGCCAAAAATTTCGTCTAAATCGCCGACTTTTCTAAATTATTGATTATTTCGTATCAATGATTCATAGATGACACTAGTTTTAACATTACAATACAAGATGTGACTGACTATTCACGATTCTTAATTAATGACTTCAGTTGGTTAAAAAATATTTTGTTTTTAACAACTATGCTTACACATAAATATTATCATTTTAATACATTTGTTTTTAATGTTTGTATTAAATTAATGTTTGTGTAGTTTTAAAACTTCTTAAATACAAATCTGTAAATTTTTATTTGTATTTATATGTACGTACATAAAAATTGACAACTAAAGCGAAAAGCAACCTCACGAGCAGGCTAAATGAAAAATTCTGGTGGTTAATAGAATAACTAATGAACAATTTAGAAAAGTCGGCGATTTAGCCGAAATTTTCGGCATGAGGCACACAGCATTAGATATATTTCATAGTTTTAGGAAAATGATTTATAATTGAATTTTAAACATTTTGTTATGATTTTATTAAATTTTGTTATTGTTGAACTTTTTAGTGTTATTTAAGTTTATTCTATTGCACCTGATGTGATTTCTAATTACATAGCAAGGTAAGTATATTTCAGCGTTATAATTCAGAAATAATAAAAGATTGATTCGTACAACATTATTTATTCATAAATATACAATACATGTTGTATTCGAAAGAGGCAAAAAAGTTAAGACTAAAATGTTGTACAAAATAAAATTGATATCATGACATGACAAAGCAAATACAGGGCATATACTAACCTCTTTTTTTAACACTCCCACGCAGGATTCAATTTTAATTTTTTTTTTAAACTTAACTAATTTTAATTTTTAAAGTGGCTGAAGGCCTAAAATATTACAAAATAATTGATGTTTAACCTTTGCCAACGATTTGGTAAAAATATCTGCTGCTTGTTCATCTGTCGACACATATTCCAGTTTAATTTAAACTTCTCTCGGATGAAGTGATACCGAATATCTATATGCTTCGTTTTTTTATGTAATTCTGGATTTTTGTTTAACCGTATCGCAGATTGGTTATCCATAAACAATACTGATGTACACAGTTTATTTGGAATGAGTTCAGACATCAATCGTTTTAACCAGTTCATTTCCTTTATCGCTTCTGATGCCGCAATGTATTCGCTTTCAGTTGTTGATAAACTGACTGATTTTTGTCTTTCGGAGCACCAACTGACAATTGGTCAGGACCAACAAGAAGTTGCCAGAACTCTTAACCAGAAGTTTATCGTCTGGGTTTAACATCACCAGCATAGTCCACATCGCTGTAGCCACACAAGTTCAATGTTTCACCACCCGGATAAATAAAACTCATATTAATCATACCCTTAATGTATTTAAAAATTCATTTACGGCATTCACATGAATATTCGAAGGTTTTTCCATATGTCGGCTAGCATTATTCACCGCAAAACAAATGTCGGGCCGTGTACAAGTTGCCAGATACATTAAATTGCCGATGACCTTGCGATATGGAAAAATCACCTCTCCTGTTGAGTCAGCTTCACCCAAATTCGTCGATGTATTGGAAGGTGTGCTTTCCGGATTGCAATCAAACATGTTAAAGCGATGCAACACCTTATTTGCATAAGCATGTTGATTGATTGAAATCGATCCATCGGTTCAGAATTTAAGTGAATACCAAGAAAATAGTCGATATTCATGACTTTTTAATCAAAATCCAGCTGCAAACTTGAAATGACCGTATTGATGTCATCTTCATTCTCAGCTGCGATTAATCCGTCGTCTATGTAAATCGCTAGTATCATTTTACTACTATTGCACGAACGCACAAAAACACATGGATCGGATTCACATATTTTAAAATTGAAACGTAAAATAGAATAGGTGAACTTTTTATTCCAACAACGAGAAGCCTTTTTTAAACTATATAAGCTTTTTAACAATTTACATACTCGACTACTGTCGTCATCATATCCAATTGGTTGCCTCATAAAAACTGTTTCATCCAGATCACCATACAAAAACGCCGTCTTTACGTCAAATTGTTTTATCTTCAATTTTTTTGCTGCCACTACAGCCAAAATGGCTCTAATTGATGTGAATTTTATTACCGGGCTAAATGTTTCTTGATAGGCACTCCGAATTGTTGCTTAAAACCACTTGCTACCAAACGTGCCTTATAGCGTTCTATGGAGCCATCGCGTTTGTACTTAATTATAAACATAGCGATTATCAATAACCTTTTTACCGTTGTTTTTTTAACTAAAATCCATGTTCGATTTTTATTTATTGATTCGTAATCGTCATCCATCGCTTTGATCTATTGTTTACAGTCACTCGCTTGAATTGCCTCTTCATAGGTATCACGTTCAATTACTGATCAATTCTTTTTCAACAGAACGAATAACTAAGTCCGAAAAAACTTTTTCATATTTATCATCGTTTTTTAATAAAACTTTTTTTATTATCTTTATTCGGAAAAACAACATCGCGTACTATTTCAACCTTTTCATTGTTTGGATTCCAAACTCTGAACCCTTTTACTTTTCATCGTAACCACAAAATGTACATTTAACTGATTTTGAATCGATCTTATTCCGTTTTTCTTTCGGAACATGAACAAACCCTTCACATCCGAACGCACGTAAATTTTCAATGTTTGCCTTTTTTCCAGTCCACTACTCGAATCGTGTTTTGTCTTCAATGGTACTTTTTCCGGTTCGATTGATCACATATACAAAAGTATTTATGGTTTCGGCCAAAACCAACACAAATGTATATACAAGCCATGAAGTTGCGATACTCATGCCAAAAAGTGACTACTATACCTAAGTATTAGTGTTGTGACGTAGTATAATTTGTATATACTTTTATTATATACTTTGATGTAAATAAAAAATGAATACGAATGATGGAACAACAGTATGTTGCGCTCTTTAAGACAAAGCAAAAAACAAATTTATTATTTAACGAGAGAGACAAGTATTGTTATTATTATTTACTTCATTATATACTATACTATATACTAATAATTTAGAGCAGAGTGGACAGTCGCAAAATATAATTTTTGTTTCGTTTTTTTTTGTAGAAATGTTATGTACTTTGAATTTAGAGGAGTATGGACAGTGCGAAATATAATTTTTTGTTTCGATTTTTACTGTAGTCAAATTCACTAACACATACACCCAATAGTAGTCATAATATGTTTTACTTAGCCAAGCTTCATGGCTTGTATAATATACAATAGTGTTGGTTTTGTTTCGGCCCAAAAACGTTTATCAAAGTCATTTGATATTAACATAGTTCTGACTGCCCCGACCAATGTGCGACTATCCCTCTCTGCGCACCCGTTCTGCTCAGGCGTATATGGCACAATTCACTGGTGTCGAATGCCTCTTTCTTCCATGAAACGTTTTATCTTGTCGTTCACGAATTCCAGTGCATTATCTGACCGAAAATTTTTTAAATGATGACCAGAATCATTGTTCATCAAAGCCACAAAAGTTTTAAATGCGTCGAACACATCTGACTTATTTTTGATCGGATACACATACCGGTGTTTGGAAAAGTAAAAAATCTCGAAAAAGTAAAAATTATTTAGCACCACCAAGTGACTCAATCGGCATTGTACACACGTCGCTATGAATAATTTAACCACACCGTATCGCCTTTTCATCTCGATTTTCAAAACTCATCCGATTCTGTTTGCCATGAACACAAGCCTTTACATATATAGTCTTCATTTATGAAATGGGTGTTGTTCTTTTGTAGAAACTTTTTTACTTGTGCTAGCTTTTGGTGTCCCAAACGCTCATACCAAATTCGAATAGAAAAAGTGGAAGTAACAGCTTGTCGAAGTAATATTAGCTTAAACGCTTTCATCAATTGAAACCACCTTAAATAGCATCCTATATTCATCCGACCTTGTTTTACTCCCACTGTAACAACACTGCCCTTCCTCAATATACGACACCCTTCTTTGTCTTTTATAACAACCATGTTACGTAATGTTACCGCACCCGAAGAGAATAAATTTGTATGCAACGTTGGAACATATAAAACATTTGAACATATAAAATGTTTCTTGCGCCATTTTTCTCCATCAAATGCCTCATTGTTTATGTCGCCATAGCCATCAGACTTGAAAAATTTACCATCTCCAATTTTTACTGACGACGAAGACTCTAAAAAAACTCGTGAACCATTTCCGTTGATTACTCATGTGATGTCGCACCAGAATCCAACCACCACAATTCACTATTGCTTTGTGAATTACCACTCTGTCACATCAAAGCGTCGCCATGTTGGGTTTTTGATTTTGGAAACACATTCTTCGATTTGTTGCAATCTTTTTGCCAATGATCAGGTGAACCACACTTAAAACAACCTCCATTTCAGTCGGTTTTCTTTCGCCTTATAATCTTCTTGGAATTTGAATAGCCTTTTTTTAATCATAAATGCCTCCACAGTATCAACACTTTCTTGAGGTTTCATTCTTGATTCTTCTATCAACAATCGGGATTTCATATTTGCAAGTGTTCGATCAGCGTTTTACACCAAATCCCACGCACTATGAAATTAATTATACTCAGATGGTAACGCCATCTGCATCTTTCTCATTATCATCGATTCCGACAACAGTTCATCGTGTTCTTTAAGTTGCACAATATCAAGAAGTTCGAGAAAAAAATGGTAAGTATATTTTACCGTTACAATCTAGAAATAAAATTGATTCGTACAACATTATTTATTCATAAATATACAATACACGTTGTCATCGAAAGAGACAAATTAAAACTAAAAAGTTGTACAAAATAAAATTGATAACAAGACATGACAAAGTAAACACAGGGTGTATACTAACCTTCTTTTTTTAAACAGTTATTAAATGTATAAAATATATGTAGGTTATTTGTTTGATTGTTTAATTTAAAAATAATTTCATTATACTTGCAATAACGTTTTCTAATAAACAACTAAACCAAATAATCTTTTAATAGAAAATAATCACCTGTCGATGATTTTTTTAAAATCGAAACTAGTAGTGAAATTTATTATAAAAATATTAATAAAATCTTTAGTTTTTTTCGAATAATATATATATATTTATATTTTTATTTCTTGAAAGTTTATTGGTTTTATTAAGAAGTGAGTGAAAACTGTCGGAGTTTTGTAATTTACAATTAAATTTATATAATGTATCACTCACGTCACTCCGTACCAACAAACAATTATGTTAAACTAAACCAAAATTAAGTATTTATTTATGAATTTAATTTAAAACAGTTAAGGTTTTATTGAGCTGATTAATTTATATGGGATTTGAAGACAAACTAAGCATATATACCTTAAACGGTAAATAATGTGGTAATGCTTCCTATTTTATATACAATTATATTTCTTTTAGGAAATAAAAATGACTTAAACATCCAATAAGTCATTTTTGTTTAGTAAGAGTCACATTTTAAATAAAGCTTTTTGGCAAATAACATTATTTTTCGTTTTTTATAGAATCAAAGACCGGAATTTTGCTATTTTACCATAAATTATACCAAACAATAATTAATCTCGAATTTTAAATTAATGGGTTTTATTTTGATATTGCGGATAAAAAAAATTTCAAAACTTTAACATCAATTTTCTCAAAATGCCTTTTTTGTAGTTATGTAAATTATGTTTAGCACGGCAGAAATGTAACGTATAATTGTATATTTCGTTGAACCAGGGGTGGTATGTTGTAACATCACTATCGATAGTATCGAAAGTGAAGATCCACTAGTAAGGAAAGTCGGTATGTTGTATCATTTTCGACAGATAATCGATAATTGTATATTACAACAATTTTTTAACTTGAAATGACAGTGTATATATATATATATATATATATATATATATATATATATATATATATATATATATATATATATATATATATATACATATATATATATATATATATATATATATATATATATATATATATATATATATATATATATATATATATGTTTATATATATATATACAATATATATATATATATATATATATATATATATATATATATATATATATATATATATATATATATATATATATATAAATATATATATATTTATATATATATATATATATATATATATATATATATATATATATATATATATATATATATATATATATATATATATATATATATATATATATATATATATATATATATATATATATATATATATATATATATATATATATATATATATATATATATATATATATATATATATATATATATATATATATATATATATATATATATATATATATATATATATATATATATATATATATATATATATATATATATATATATATATATATATATATATATATATATATATATATATATATATATATATATATATATATATATATATATATATATATATATATATATATATATATATATATATATATATATATATATATATATATATATATATATATATATATATATATATATATATATATATATATATATATATATATATATATATATATATATATATATATATATATATATATATATATATATATATATATATATATATATATATATATATATATATATATATATATATATATATATATATATATATATATATATATATATATATATATATATATATATATATATATATATATATATATATATATATATATATATATATATATATATATATATATATATAGTGTGGCTGAGACCAAGTGTTACCAAATGAAAACGCTGTAATTTTTTTAATTTTGATTATTTTTTATTGAAATTTCGTGGAATATGTTGAAAACATATTACATTTTATGAAAAACATGTTACTGCTCGATATGACCTCCGTTGGCTCTGATTATTTGATTCAGTCTTCCATAGAAAGCATTGCATGCTGACCGAACGTGGGCTTGCGGAATTTTATTCCATTCTCGAACAAGAGCTGACTTCAATGCATCAACACTTTCGAATTTTTTAGTGGACACCTTACTCTCCAAAATGGACCATATGGAAAAATCCATGGGATTCATGTCTGGTGAATATGGTGGCCATTCTTTAGACGAAATCAGCCGCGGAACGCAATTTTGTAAAAATTGCTGTGTCGCTCGAGCTTTGTGTGACGGTGCCGAGTCCTGTTGGAATGTCCAACGGTTCGTACTAAAGTGTTTACATGCCCAAGGTAGCAAAGCATCGTTTAGGATCTTTTGGCGGTACACCTCTTGGTTTACCTTGACTCCATGTTCGATGAAAACCAGAGGAGTGCGTCTATCTGCAGTAACTGCAGGCCAAACCATAACATAAGCTAGTGATTACTTGCGCATGGCAACTCTTGTGTCCAAATTATCGTTGGACTTTTGCTCTAACCAAACACGATCATTTTGTTTATTCACATACTGTTGAATGGTGAAAATTTTCTCATCAGAAAAGACAATTTTTGGAATCTCATCACGTTCGGCCAAGGCCTTCAATGCTCGTGTTCTTTCAAGCCTAACTTTATTTAGTGCCTCCGTAAGATCTTGAACTTTTTGTATCTTGTTGGGCTTCAAGTGTAGTTCATTTTTCAATATGGTTTGAATGCTGTATCGTCAAACATGTAGACGTGCGGCTTATTGATTGACACTTTGACGAGGATTTCGTTGGATTCGTTTCTTCACTTTTCGTATCATTTCTTTTGATGTTGCTGTCTTTTTAGGACCGCCTCTGTTGCGTTTAGCAATGCTACCAGTTTCGTTGTATCGAGTTATGGTGCGATACACAAACATTTTATTCACATTTAAATGCTGGACGAGCTCTTGCTGTTTGTGAATTTCCACCCAAATACAGTGCAATTACACTATTACGTTTGAATTCCATTACGATTTTTTTATTAAGATATTAATTTACAATTATTTGTTGACCACATGTAAACAACTAACCAAACTTCAATTTGTCAAAAAATTGACGCGAGTTACATTCTATCCCACAAATCAAAACACTTGTGATATAAACACTTGTGAGAATGTAGACATAACTAATAATCCACATAACGTAATATTGTTTTAGATTACTTTTAAAAAATAAAATAAAATACTTACCAATTGTTTTCTCAGAATTAAAATTGTTTTATCAGAATTAAAATTGTTTATCAGAATTAAAATAAAACACTTACCAATTGTTTTCTCAGAATTAAATATGTTTATAAAATGCATAAATGCATTTTCTTAGAATTAAAATTATAGAATTAAAAAACCTAACATTAAAATGGAAGGGGAATCATTATAAAAAAGAATTGTAATAATGATTCGACAGATTATTGTTAACGGCCACTCCAAAGAGTAGCATTAAAGTTATATAATTTCAACACTCTAACAACCGAAGTTGTTGAGTAAATAAATTAAATAAATAAAGTTTTAAATTAATAAATAAAACATTATCTTTAAATATAATTGTATAATTTGTTGTATTTCTATTTTAAAATAAAAACCACGAATTATATATTTGGCGCAGTTGATAGGATTCTCATCTGAAGAAGAGAATCAAAGGAAACGAATTAAAACAAGATAACACAACGAATAATAATAATAAATAACAGTGACAATATTTAAAAAAAAAAAAAAAAAAAAAAAAAAAAAAAAAAAAAAAAAAAAAAAACTGAATAGTTAAAGTGTTTGTGAAAAGGTAGTGAAAAAAAAAAAAAAATTAACAATAGGTGGAAAGAAAAGTGAAAGTAATAAAAGATCAAAATCTTTTGATAGTAATAGATCTATAGAAAATACAAAAATGGACGAACAAGTTCAAGCACAGTTGCAACAGCAACAACAACAACAAAAACATTTGCAAGATCAAATTCAATTTCTGCATCAACAATTGGCAGATCAAAAATTAAAAATACAAACAATGAAAACAACGAGATTTGATCTTACACCAAATCAAATTATACGTAATTTTGATGAAGTTCAAGCATTTTCGGGAGAGGACTCTTACAAGTTAAGATCGTTCCTGAAAGCGGTGGAGGATTTGGAAGAACTCTGTGGAGAAAATAATACAGAGTTGAAGCAATATTGTTTAAAGAAGCTGGTAAACAACAAAATAATCGGTTATGCTCGCAATGTGATCTTGGAAATTCCTGAACATCTCAGAACATGGAGAAATGTTATGGAGCAGCTAAAAATTAAATTCAGACCAAAAAGCACCATTCATCAGATGTTATTCAAAGCGAAGGATATGAAGGTATGTAATCTCAAAGATTGCTTTAACAAATTAAATAGGATTAAGAGTGAATGCAGTGAAGTCTGTGACTTCGATGAGGAGGATGCATTTACATATAGTTCAATAGACAAAGAAATTGTTCAAATTCTCAAGTCAAAACTTATACCAATAGTACAGCTACAAGTTGACTCAAACAAAAGTTTATTTGAGTTAGATAATATTCTGTGTCAAACAGAAATTTATTTGGCAGAAGACATAATTAAAGTAGAATATAAATTAAATAAAGACAGAAATTTTAGAAATAACAATTTAGAAAAATCAGATAATTTTAAAAAAGCCAATAGAAATTATAATAATAATTATAAAAAGCCAGAATATTCACAAACTTATAATGGAAGTAATAATAATAGTAATATTAACAAACAAAATAATGATAAAGATATGAATATGAATAGAAATTATTATAATAACAATAATTATGGTAATGGTTATAAAAAACCCAATTATGTACAAAACCAACCAAATTTTAATAGAAATAATAATAGCTACCAAAATAAACCAGGGCAATATCAAAGACAATTCGACAATTCACAGTATAGGGATAATAACATCAAATATAGACAAGTAGAACCCATGGAGGTTGATAATATCGTTAGAAATAGTTCATTAAATCAAGAGGTAAATTTTATAGAAGACATACCACAAACCAGTTACCAATAGTAAAATTATCTTTTAATAATAAATCTATTAATTGTTTAATAGATACTGGTTCGGATACCAGTTTAATAAAACCGAACATTTTAGATTACAAAACTTTTAAATTAATATCTCCTATCTCATATAACTCATTAGGAGGAACCAATTATGTTACTCATAAAGTTATCACACCAATTCCTAAAGAACTAATTAAAACCGGTACTTTAGATTGGAAAATATTTCCCTTAAAAAGTAAAAAATACGATGCAATTATTGGCATGAATTTTTTAATACCATTCGAAGCTAAGCTCGATATAAAAAACGAATATCTAAAGATATTTGACCAACATATTATTCCCTTTGAAACAATCAAATATCCCATAGAACTTACTGAAGTAAATCACCTGGAACCGATTGTTTCACAAGATGAAATTTTTAATAAAATAAGTAAAAATCATTTAAACAATGAAGAAAAGGAAAAATTGAAATTATTATTATCAAAGAACAAAGATTTATTTTATGAGGAAGGCGACAATTTAACCTTCACTCATGAAATAACTCATGAAATAAAGTTGGAAAATCAAAATCCAATATACTGTAAAATGTACAGGTATCCACAAATACACGAACAAGAAATCGAAACACAAATTAAGGATATGCTAAAACAAGGAATTATAAGAGAATCAAATTCCCCTTATAATTCTCCTCTTTGGATTGTACCAAAGAAAATGGACAATTCAAACATTAAAAAATGGAGAATTGTCATTGATTATCGGAAATTAAACGAAATCACTATCAATGATAAATTTCCCATACCTAATATAGAAAGTATATTAGATAAATTAGGTAGAGCTCAATACTTTACAACTTTAGATTTAGCGAAAGGATTTCACCAAATTTTATTGAATAAGAATGATCAAAGTAAAACAGCTTTTTCAACACCATTTGGACATTACGAATATATACGAATGCCTTTTGGATTGAAAAATGCCCCTGCTACTTTCCAAAGATTAATAAATTCGGTATTAAGAGAACATATAAACAAAATATGTGTAGTTTATCTTGACGATATACTAATATTTAGTACCTCACTACAAGAACACATTACAAATATAAATAAAATTTTTGAAAAATTAAGAAATGCAAATTTAAAGATTCAATTAGATAAATGTAATTTCTTTTGTAAGGAAACAGATTATTTAGGACATACATTAACTACACAGGATGTGAAACCAAATTTAAAAAAAATAAACGACATTACAAAATTAAAATTACCTGAAACACCTAAACAAATAAAAGCATTCTTGGGAATAACAGGTTATTATAGAAAATTTATAAAGGACTATTCCAAAATAGCTCAACCAATGACTAAATTTCTAAAAAAAGATTCAAAAGTCAATAAACTAGATCCCACATATATAAACGCATTCGAACAGCTAAAAACTCTATTGACAACACATCCAATTTTAAAATACCCAGATTTCAATAAACCATTTACATTAAATACCGATGCAAGCCAATTTGCAATTGGAGCTGTGTTACTCCAAGAAAAACATCCCATAGCATTTGCTAGTAGGACCTTAAATGAACATGAAATTAAGTATAGTACAACAGAAAAGGAATTGTTAGCAATAGTATGGTCGGTAAAATATTTTAGACCCTATATTTACGGAAAACCATTCGAACTAAATACAGATCATCAAGCATTGAAATGGCTTCATACAAAGTATCTAGGAAAAGATCTGAATCCTAGACTCCAAAGATGGATTTTATCACTCGGAGAATACAATATTAAAGTAAACTATTTACAAGGCAAAGAAAATAAAATCGCAGATTTTTTAAGCAGGATTAACACAGATATTCATGAAATTAACAGAATTGAGAATAATTTTGAATCTAACGAAGGGAGGAATACTTCGTTACAAAAGAAACTTTTCGAAAACGAAATTAATGTTGAAGAAATAGAAAATGAAAATTTAGGTAATACTTCAGTACAAGCAACTATACATTCACAAGCAGAAGAAAACAATGATAAAACGACATATCTAGAAACAATAGTAAATAGGTTTAAAAGTCAAATAGTTTTCACAGAAAATTTTAATAATGAAATAGAAAACATATCAGGAAACAGAAGAATAAATTTAAATCCAAAAATAAATAGAGAAGAACTAGTAGAAAAATTAAAAGAATTTTTAACTGGAAATAAAGTAGCTATATATGCAAAAATATCAGATCATGATTTTTATATAATCCAACAGGTTTTAACAACTGAATTTCCTACTATCAAATTTATCAAATGTAATTATTTTGCTCAAGATATGGAATCTGAAGATGAATTAATAAAAATTATATCTGTTCAACATAAAGTACAAGGGCATCCAGGTATTTTAGCATTATACGAAAATTTGAAAACCAAAATATACAATAAAAATATTAGAATCATGATAAACAAAGTAATAAATAATTGCGATATTTGCAGTAGAGGAAAATACGACAGAAACCCTATTAAACCTAAATTTCATGAAACTGAATTACCCACAGATAAAAACCAAATAGTTCATGTAGACACTTATGTTAATAGAAAACAGTCATTCTTAGTTTTTATAGATAAATTCACAAAATTTGCAACGGCATATCCTTTAGAAAATAGAACTAATGTAGAAATAATTGAAAAACTTAAAATCTATTTTAATCATAAAAAACCGATTAAAATTATAGCTGATAACGAATTCAAACATGTTAATATTAAAGAATTTCTGAAAAAGGAAAAAGTAGAATTACATCTAGTAAAACCAAATAGTCATACTGGAAATTCTGATGTTGAACGTCTAAATAATTCTTTAACAGAAAAGTTAAGAATTTTAAATTTAGAACAATTAATTCCAATACGAAGTCAAATGTTGGAAGCAATTAAAACTTACAATAACCAACACCATAGTACAATCAAATGTACACCATTTAAAGCGGAAGATGTTGTAGACAAACAAGAAATTTATAATAATTTAAAAATAGCACAGAAAAACAGATTACAAAAATACAACAAAGGTAGAGAAAACTATATAGAAAGAAGAAAACAGGGATACATAAAAAACTACAAATCATTAAGACATAAAGAGGAACCTAAATACAGAAAATATAATTTAACTAACATACATCCAATTAATATTAAAAGAAAATTAAAATTTACAGACAATAATGGCGATAGCGATAATAATAATGACGACGCTAACATTAACTCAAGCTCAACTACAAGTGGACAAGGTGGAATCTAAGACAGGATATACAATTATACAAGAGACTGAACAATTAATACCAAAGACATACAATTATTCTTTACATATAATTGACACACAACAATTAGATAATATTTTAAAAGAATTAATATTAAGTGTATCACAATTTGACAAAAATGACAGTTACTTATTATTACAAGATTTAGAAAAACTTTTAGACAAATTAACAACATTAAAATCAGGACATCACGTAATAAAAAAACGAGGTTTAATTAATTTACTAGGGACAATAGGAAAATGGATATCAGGGACTATGGACGATGAGGACAGACAAATAATAAATAAACAATTAGAAACAATACAATCTATAGATAATAACCTAGGGATACATATAAATAATCAAGTTAGAATAAATGATTATTTTAATAAATCAATCAATACATTATTAAATGTAATAAAAACCGATAGGGCAGAAATTAAAAATTTTATTGACAAAAAGGGAAATGAAACAGTAATTAAGTTCTTAAAAATTAATATCAAAATAAGAATACAAGAATTAGACAGAATAGTAAGTGAGTTACAGGATGATATTATATTTTCTAATCTTAATATTATACATCCATCTCTTTTAACTCATAAAGAAATTTTAGATTATAAAATAGATGCAGATAAAATTAAAAGATTAAAAGTAGGGTTTTCAAGAACCAACACAGATAAATTAATATTTTTAATTAAAATCCCTTATGAAATGATAAATATAAATAAAGCTTTGATTATGCCATTGTCAAATGAAACTAATTGTAATTTAATTAATTATCCAATTGTACAATCTTTCGAACATAATAATAAATATTATGAATATGATGAAACTAAATCTTTATATCAATTAAATAGTTTGAAACATTGTATTTTATCAAAAAATTGTCAAAACATAGTAAATTGTAACACTGAAATATATCATATAGATGAAAGTAGTCTATTAATTCAATTAGCAAATGAAATAAATCTAACATCGGATTGTGATGAAAGAAAATTTAATTTAAATGGAAATTATTTTATTAAATTTTATAATTGTAGCATAATTTTAAATAATCAAACTTATAGTAATAATATTAAAATAGAAAATAATAGATACATAATTCCAAATTTGGAATATAAATCTGAAAATAACACCTTAACATTCAATGAAATAGTTTTAGAAACTAAGAAAAATATAAATGAAATAAATGAATTAAAGTTTCATAAAATAATTATATACTCTGGAATAAATTTATTTATAATTATTATAGTAATAATAGTATTTGTAGTAGTATATTTATGTTATAAACAAAAACATTTAAAATTAAAAATTATTAAAGGAATTCAGGAGAATCCTAAATTTAACGAAGGGAGAGTTACATTCTATCCCACAAATCAAAACACTTGTGATATAAACACTTGTGAGAATGTAGACATAACTAATAATCCACATAACGTAATATTGTTTTAGATTACTTTTAAAAAATAAAATAAAATACTTACCAATTGTTTTCTCAGAATTAAAATTGTTTTATCAGAATTAAAATTGTTTATCAGAATTAAAATAAAACACTTACCAATTGTTTTCTCAGAATTAAATATGTTTATAAAATGCATAAATGCATTTTCTTAGAATTAAAATTATAGAATTAAAAAACCTAACATTAAAATGGAAGGGGAATCATTATAAAAAAGAATTGTAATAATGATTCGACAGATTATTGTTAACGGCCACTCCAAAGAGTAGCATTAAAGTTATATAATTTCAACACTCTAACAACCGAAGTTGTTGAGTAAATAAATTAAATAAATAAAGTTTTAAATTAATAAATAAAACATTATCTTTAAATATAATTGTATAATTTGTTGTATTTCTATTTTAAAATAAAAACCACGAATTATATATTTCGCGCGAAAATGACAACTACACAAATGACAGTAGAGTGAAGTCAGTAACATTTGATCTCAGCCACCCTGTATATATTATATATATATATATATATATATATATATATATATATATATATATATATATATATATATATATATATAATTGTATATATATATAAAAATATATAAATATATATATATATATATATATATATATATATATATATATATATGTATATAATTCAGCTTGACATTTACACACATTAAAAACATTCCCGCCAAAATTATTTTTACACACATACATGTATATTATTTCAATATAGTTTAGTTTTGTGAGTTCCCATTAATTGCGACACGGTAGCATATGTTTTCTTATAATAATATATAACTTACACAAAGATTAATAAGTTAACCCAGAACTAAGTTATGGATATACATGTTACAAAATATTGTAAAATAGTTTGATTTAATAATACTTGGGACGTATCAAAATTTTGAAAACAAATCAAAATAACTTTTACCGAGTGAGTGGCTCAGTGGTTAGCATTGTGCCGCTTGGAGCGAGAGGTACCGAGTTCGAATCCCAACAGAGGCAGGATGCAAAAGGGAATTTTTCTCACCAGATTATGTTCGGTGATATTGATAAACACAACTATGACCCCCTATTGGTGTGCAGAATTCATGGGCCGATCCATCTTCCATGTCATCGTGGTACAGGGTGACATGGAGCTATGCAATGCGCAGGTGGTAAAATGTACTTTAAAATTGGTGATATACGCAGTACTGCTTCGGCCAAGTAAAATAAATTAAAAATTAAAAAAAAAAAAAACTTTTAGTTCAAACTGTTCAAAAATTCTATGCAAAGTTAAAATCAAAAAGTTAAATAAATGAAATAAAATTAAATTCCTTTATAATCATAGATTTTTATTATTCTTACTGTTTCTTATTTTTCTATATAAAATCCGCTATATGATTAAGATTTAATAACCAATGGCACACAAAGTTGTTTGACTATTGTTAAATTTAGTATTCAATTAATGTTTATATCGGATGACATAACCAATTTTCCCGTGCTGGCCGGGAGGAAAAAATGTTTCTACTGAAGCTTCTTCGTCGGAGCTATAACTAATTGGGCTACTGAATTTAGCTTGTGGGGTAAGATACAAAAGTTCCGGTTGCGTTTTGTACATATTTTTTTTCATATTATTTAAAACTGTTGAATCGGGCGAGGACGATGGAAATTTTTTTGGGGATGTGTCAATTAATAATATTTTTTCCTTTAGACCGTTAGGTTGCGCTAAGCTACCACCAGTCGGTTGGAATCCTACACCTGGTTCAGCTATATAACTCAAATCGTGTGTACCAGCGGCATTAGTATACGAATAATATCCTTTGATATTTCCGTTTGCGTCCGATGATTCGACTCGGGATGATTCTGGATTAGAATATTGAAAACTATAAGCGCCATTATTTTTGATATCGTCGCCATCATCACTTCCACCCCCTGGGAAGAGTTGTGGGAAATCTTGGATATCAGGTAGGCGGCTTGGAAGATCTTCAATAGAAGGCAATGACGATGGCCAGCTTATTTGTTTTGTAAATTTTTCCCCACTCAATCCATTTGGTTGCGCCAAACTGCCACCAGTTGGTTGAAATCCTACTCCTGGTCCAGCGATATAACTCAAGTCGTGTGTGACAGCGGCATTAGTATACGAATATTGTCCCTTGATATTTCCGTTTGTATCCGATGATTCAACTCGGGATGATTCTGGATTGGAATATTGAAAACTATAAGCGCCATTATTTTTGATATCGTCGCCATCACCACCTCCACCTCCTGGGAAGAGTTGTGGGAAATCTTGGATATCAGGTAGGCGGCTTGGAAGATCTTCAATAGAAGGCAATGACGATGGCCAGCTTATTTGTTTTGTAAATTTTTTCCCACTCAATCCATTTGGTTGCGCCAAACTGCCACCAGTTGGTTGAAATCCTACTCCTGGTCCAGCGATGTAACTCAAGTCGTGTGTGCCAGCGGCATTAGTATACGAATATTGTCCCTTGATATTTCCGTTTGCATCCGATGATTCAACTCGGGATGATTCTGGATTGGAATATTGAAAACTATAAGCGCCATTATTTTTGATATCGTCGCCATCACCACCTCCACCTCCTGGGAAGAGTTGTGGGAAATCTTGGATATCAGGTAGGCGGCTTGGAAGATCTTCAATAGAAGGCAATGACGATGGCCAGCTTATTTGTTTTGTAAATTTTTTCCCACTCAATCCATTTGGTTGCGCCAAACTGCCACCAGTTGGTTGAAATCCTACTCCTGGTCCAGCGATGTAACTCAAGTCGTGTGTGCCAGCGGCATTAGTATACGAATATTGTCCCTTGATATTTCCGTTTGCATCCGATGATTCAACTCGGGATGATTCTGGATTGGAATATTGAAAACTATAAGCGCCATTATTTTTGATATCGTCGCCATCACCACCTCCACCTCCTGGGAAGAGTTGTGGGAAATCTTGGATATCAGGTAGGCGGCTTGGAAGATCTTCAATAGAAGGCAATGACGATGGCCAGCTTATTTGTTTTGTAAATTTTTTCCCACTCAATCCATTTGGTTGCGCCAAACTGCCACCAGTTGGTTGAAATCCTACTCCTGGTCCAGCGATGTAACTCAAGTCGTGTGTGCCAGCGGCATTAGTATACGAATATTGTCCCTTGATATTTCCGTTTGCATCCGATGATTCAACTCGGGATGATTCTGGATTGGAATATTGAAAACTATAAGCGCCATTATTTTTGATATCGTCGCCATCACCACCTCCACCCCCTGGGAAGAGTTGTGGGAAATCTTGGATATCAGGTAGGCGGCTTGGAAGATCTTCAATAGAAGGCAATGACGATGGCCAACTTATTTGTTTTGTAAATTTTTCCCCACTCAATCCATTTGGTTGCGCCAAACTGCCACCAGTTGGTTGAAATCCTACTCCTGGTCCAGCGATGTAACTCAAGTCGTGTGTGCCAGCGGCATTAGTATACGAATATTGTCCCTTGATATTTCCGTTTGCATCCGATGATTCAACTCGGGATGATTCTGGATTGGAATATTGAAAACTATAAGCGCCATTATTTTTGATATCGTCGCCATCACCACCTCCACCTCCTGGGAAGAGTTGTGGGAAATCTTGGATATCAGGTAGGCGGCTTGGAAGATCTTCAATAGAAGGCAATGACGATGGCCAGCTTATTTGTTTTGTAAATTTTTTCCCACTCAATCCATTTGGTTGCGCCAAACTGCCACCAGTTGGTTGAAATCCTACTCCTGGTCCAGCGATGTAACTCAAGTCGTGTGTGCCAGCGGCATTAGTATACGAATATTGTCCCTTGATATTTCCGTTTGCATCCGATGATTCAACTCGGGATGATTCTGGATTGGAATATTGAAAACTATAAGCGCCATTATTTTTGATATCGTCGCCATCACCACCTCCACCCCCTGGGAAGAGTTGTGGGAAATCTTGGATATCAGGTAGGCGGCTTGGAAGATCTTCAATAGAAGGCAATGACGATGGCCAACTTATTTGTTTTGTAAATTTTTCCCCACTCAATCCATTTGGTTGCGCCAAACTGCCACCAGTTGGTTGAAATCCTACTCCTGGTCCAGCGATGTAACTCAAGTCATGTTTGCCAGCGGCATTAGTATACGAATATTGTCCCTTCATATTGCCGTTTGCATCCGATGATTCAACTCGAGACGAGTCTGGATTGGAATATTGAAAGCTGTAAGCGCCATTATTTTTTGTATCATCGCCATCACCACCTCCCGGATAGAGTTGTGGGAAATCTTGTATATCAGGTAAGCTTGGAAGGTCTTCAATAGATGGCAATGATGAGGGCCAACTTATTTGTTTTGAACTGGTGTTTTCATTTGCCATTGCAAAGCCCATTTTTCCATCAGCAGTATATGTAACATCTATTTTACTGCCTTTGTTTTGAATTAAATATTTTCCTTCTTCTTTACTTAAATCATCTGATGCCTTATGTCGGTTTGAATCACTTGTCGAATATGAAAATTGATTTTTCTTTTCAGGTAATTTTTCATTTTGCCATGATTCTTGAGTTTCAAATGTGTTGGTATTTGGGGTCATTCTTTCGTACCCCTCTGGAATAAATCCTTCTGGTCCTGATCGGTAATTAACAACAACTGTTTTTCCATTTGAATCAGGATAAGCATATTGTCCTACTACTTGATTCTCAGCATTTCCAATTTGCTTAGAGTATATTCCACTACCTGTATCATAACCATACTTATATCCTAAATTATCATTGGCAATGAAAAAATATTCTGTCCTTTGAGGCCCAGGAATTGCAGGTGACACTCCTGCATTCGATGTTGATGCCAACATTAAAACTGTATACGTTATCTATTTAAAGTAGCAAAAAAATTAAGATTAGATATATAATTATGAATTCTAAGCAAAACCCGATCTAAAACTTACTATTTTTAATTTAAAATCCATATTGCCGTTTATTTATGTTTTACTGCGCTGCTGATAAATTTTCAGTATTTAAATAATATAATGTTAATTCACCGCTCTTGTTTCTTAGTTGAAACACAACTGTGATCTGTACATCAATTGGTACAAGCATTTACCTTTTTATATCCTTCATCATCTTCTTGTTTTGTCCAAAAATAAAATGTCCATCCTTAAACTGGTTTGTCATGCTGATTGTGGTTTTCTTCAATTTTCGTTAAGAATATCAGTTTACTTTTGATCGTAAACCTATCAATTAAGCTAAATAAATATAAGTTGATGAAGATGAGAAAATCAACAAGATTGTAAACAACAAATTTTCCGAAGGTTAATTATACATATCATATTGATAGTAAGATAATAATGATTTATACTAGCAATACTAATTATTACAATTGCTGTTACGGAAGAATACATAAATTTTTTTTCAAAAATTAAAATTAAAAATTACATCACTTAATCTCATTATTTTGCACATTACTTGTGAATAGTAATCGAAGATAATGATTTAAATATCTGCTGATAAGACAAAATCTAAAAATAAAATGATTTTAAGAGACAGTTTTAGTTACAGAAATATCTTGCAAATTGAAATAAATTGTTCAATTGTCGAAAAGAATTTACATACTAACTATTATTTTCAACGTTTCACAAAAAAAAAAAAATAGAATTGTAATAAGCAAAAATTGTAAGGTATTTTAACTTATCATGTTTGAAAACTATCATGCAAATGGCTTATTTAGAAACTTAAACACATTTTTAGTTTTTAGCGGACATATAATTATAGGTGAATAAATTATGATCAATGAATACTCATGTATGAATAGAGTATTCAAGGTCTTAAGATAAATATAAAATTGTATGTAGCTCAATTTCGATTTACTTGTCGTATTCAAAATATTTCTATAAAGATTATAAGATATGTACAACATTGTTAATTCAGTTAAATTGCACGTAAGAATCTCACGTTGGTATGTATATAAAAGTTAACAATAAAGGCAATTATAATCTTTTCCTGTTTATTTAATGATGTGGATAGGGTAGACCGGTAGATATTTATAAAGTAATTTTTACTTTTAATAATATATATATATATATATATATATATATATATATATATATATATATATATATATATATATATATATATATATATATATATATATAAATATATATATATATATATATATATATATATATATATATATATATATATATATAAATATATATATATATATATATATATATATATATATATATATAGTATTATAATTTTAATGAAAATAGTTGGTATATAAAAATGTCCATCTTTATTGTTTTAGATTGACAAAAATTATTATGTATTAAGTATATTAAAATAAGTTGGTTATTAATAACTATCAATTAAACTAGATAAATTACTGGATTTATTCGATTAAGTGTTAAAACCCACTTTCAAATTCTCGACTTAATGCTTCAGCGGGGGAAGGTGCTCTTTCGTTTAAAGGTAACAGGTCAATACTTTGAACGTGGGCTCGAACTACGGCTCCAGGTGGTAGTCCTACATACCAGTCACCAACATTTTTGATAAGGGTTCCTCCTTTATCTTTCGATGATTCAACCAAGGCATCTATCGGAATCTTATCTTGATAACTATCTCTGGGTAAATTATTTGCTATTCCACTAGTTGATGGACCTTTAGGTTGTTCTTTTGATATTTTAATATTATCGTAGTCCTCATCTTCCTCACTATTTTTATTATTATTGGGCAATTTATTATTATCGGTGTGTCTAATGCTACCAAGACTGTTTTTTTCTGGAGCTGGATACTGCATAGTTGTAGTCGATGGTGGCACAGTGGAATAAGAATCACGTTGACTTTGGTTTCCATCATTGTCTCTATTGAGACTAGATTCAACTCTATTTATATTATTAAGTTGGTTTCGATTTTTATTCCGATTCTGAGTACGGCTTCCAGGTCTTCTACGGTTACTTGTGTTATAGCCTCCACTGTTTGTTTGACTATTTGCTCTTTCACGATTTGTGTTTGAAAAAGGTCTTTGATTTGTTGAAGCAGCGGTTGGAAATAAACCATCACGTTCTGTTATTGTTTGTGGAATATCTGAATCTGAAAGTTCATTGGTAACAGGACCATTTAAACCGAATTGCGGGACTGCAGGGGCAGGAAGGACATGGGTTAGTGGGCCGATTGTAGTTTTCACAACTCTATAACCAATTCCAGCACCAGCTATGTACTCCACAGTTCTTTGTACTCCCTTCTCATCAAGAAACGAATAAGACCCTCGAACAATACCGTCAGCTCCCAAACTCTCTGATCGTCTTTGGTCTGGAGCCGATGAAATAAATCTAAAAATAAAATTTAAAACAAATATAATAATAATCTTGGATAAATATAAACCAATTAGTACCGATATTGCCCTGCTGGACCACGTTCATATGCTATTCGTCCTCTTTCATTACGACTTCCTTTATACAATGGAGCATTGTACCGTACATTATTTGATGAATCTGGTACTGCATTGTTAATTTCAAACCCAGTACCTTTACCAGCAGCATACCTAACTACATGTTTTTCTCCTACATCATCAATAAATGAATATAAACCTCGAACTCGCCCAGTATTATCAACATCTTCTTTACGATTATAAACGTTTGTTCGAAATTGGAAACTATAGCTAGGATCATCACAAGGATCAGCTAAAGAATCATCTTTAGATCCTTGAAGAGCACATCGTTGCACCTGAGATAAATCCATTTTCCGATGTATTGTAGGTCCTCTAGCTCGATAACTATATAATATCAAATTGATATTTATAATAAACGTGCATATTACGGCATTATTCCAACTAATTAAATTTAACATTTTACGATAAAACTCTGTAAAGCAGGTCATATAACTTTATTTGATATTGATGAAAATCATCTCGCGATAAGCACGTATTATTTATTGTCTAACGATAACAAGGAAAATATTTTTTCAATTTAATGTAACAAAAAATAAGAATAGCTTCGATGCATAACAGTTTATTCATAATAAACTGATTTAACCGACACTATTGTGCAAGAATTGTATTTATTGGAATTGATATGGTTCAGTAATTATTTCATTTGAAAGATACGAATCAATTTAAGTGTAATATTAAATAAACAAATAACAAAGCATACCCTCTTGGCCCTGAAGTATAAATCGTTTCTTCCAGCCTTCTAGAACCCGGATTACGTGAAGCATATCGACCTCTCAATACATTATTTAGTGTACCACTTTCTGTATGAGTATGACCACCGACATCATTGTTAGATAAACTAAAATAAAACATTTCGATTAAAGCTTAGTACAACTATACGTAATCGATTATAAATGTACCTAAATTGG
The DNA here is from genome assembly GCA_963556175.1 of Tipula confusa. NCBI lineage: Eukaryota > Metazoa > Arthropoda > Insecta > Diptera > Tipulidae > Tipula > Tipula confusa. The sequence continues at coordinate 27,199 of CAUVYK010000336.1, forward strand.
TAGGAACCATCAGAATTGATAGTATTATAATCTGTGTCGTCAGCGCTTATTAATTTATTCCTTATGGAAATCACTAAACACATCACACATAAAACCCACTTCATAATAACAAATTAAACTTTATTGTATGTACTGTTATCAAGTTTTTTATCCACAATTCTAAACACTTCTAATGTAAGCTCAGTTTAATCCAAATGTTCAATATTCACTACATTAAACCATGGATGAAACAATGATTTTATATAAAAATGTTAATTTCCCAAATAGATTCCTTAGATGAGATAAAATTTTGTAGAAAAAGAAACAAACATAATGAAATTCTAAGATTTTGCCCCACTCACCCATAATTGAAGAAAAATAATAAGAAGAAATAACAATGAGGTGAATGAAAAATAGCAACAACAAAAATAAACAACTTCCTTCCCTACTAATATCACCAACAATATGTTTTAATATGCTTATTTATTTCTACCATAATACATTTTATAAAATTTTTGGAAGCACTATATAAAATACTTTGGCAGTTTAAACCAACGTAGAATTTTTTATGCTAAGAAGAAAAATATGTTGACAACTCAGAGTTTAATCGGACAATTTTAAAGTTATCCATTAGAATTATATTAAAAGATCATCCAAGTGTTACATATATAATTAAAAGCGTATTTTGATAAGATATTTTTCACATAATTATTTATGACATATAACAACAAAGTCACAAACATAAGACCATGCCAAAATTTGATCGTAATCTTTCAACTTTACGATTTAATCACCTAAATTACGATTTTAATCGGGCTAGAACAAACAGCAAATCATCCAAAAATTCACAAAATGTATCTTTACAATATGTCAATACGACATAATTTTATATGCTTCTTGTCAACTTAAAATTACGATTGATCGAGAACCAAAACTCAATAATGGAGTAAAAAGTGTAATTTTTAAAAGAGAATGAGAGCTATAACGATTAAAAGGCAAATTCATAAATATTCAATTTTAAATAAATGGTGTTTTATTTAATCCATTGTGACCGGTAATTAAAAATAGTTCTATTGTTATTTTATCTATGCATAGTTTTTTTTTAATGATTAGAGGAGTATAATGGAGACTGTTTTAATTAAACGGACAGTGGAATTCGTTCATTTTAAAAATGAATGTAAAGGGTCAAGTGCGATTACATTTTGGATTTAAAATGACCTAATCTATCGTATAGTCTTCGTAGAAGGTTAACATTTGTTGTTGTATATAATGGTTGTCAACGGATACAAATTTAACTCTTACACAGTGTTACATCCAGATTTCCATTGAAATTTTCATCATTTATAATATGTGATACGCTGTAATTAAGTTAGTTTTGCTATTGTGTTTGTTATCGAACAAATTAGTATGATTACAGATTTTTGTAATTTGTAAATTACCATAATTTTTTAAAGTTTGTATATTTCCTCTATTTCACAACTTATAAAACTTAAATAATTTGCACCATTTCCAACAAAGTAGTCATCACCAATATCTTACTTCGTTTAGTACATACTCATATTTATGATTATCATATTCTAAAGATGTAAAATTATTTTAATATAAGATGTTATAAATTAAATTTAAGGTTATTAAGTAGATTTTAACTTTATTTTGCGTCTGTCTACATATATATATATATATATATATATATATATATATATATATATATATATATATATATATATATATATATATATATATATATATATATATATATATATATATATATATATATATATATATATATATATATATATATATATATATATATATATATATATATATATATATATATATATATATATATACATAATTAAAAATTTAAATTAACTTATATAGCTTTAAAAATATTCAGTTTTAAATTGTATGTATATGTTTCGAATAAGAGAAGTAATCCCATGTTGATTACATCATAATATCTCTTAAGTTGCATTTAATAATATTTTGCCAATTAACGTACAAAATATCATACCACAGATTTAATATAAGATATTTAGTATATAGATTTAATATATTAAATCTGTGATCATACTTTTGTTATCATTGATCAGTAATAGTATATAAGTAAAGAATTGTAAATATATAAATAAAGCGGATACTACGCAAAAGTGCTGGAAAACTTCGACCCCAAAACAGATAGGAAACCATAAAAACAAACAAAAACTCAAAAGTGTTTATCCTTCGATTCAAGAAGAAATATAAAATCATCTGTAAACTTATCGAACCGTTAAGTCTAAGTAAACCTTCAAAATAAAATTTTGATAATTTACCACCATTTACTATATATATATATGTACATATTATATAATAAACTAAATAGCCAACATCTTCTTTTCTACACTATCATGACGTAGAATTATAGGGAACAACAATATGTAGAAAGAAAAGAAAGCTCGAAGTTTTTTAAATAGGTAACGTCTGAGGATTAACACTCTGTTTGAAGACTTAAATTAGTATATTCATATTTATGAATACGTTTTTGAATATATTTAATAGAATATCAAATTAAATTATAATAATTTTAATATAATCAAAAACTATTTGGAAACAATAACCATTGCCGGAAATTCAAACTACGTTGAGAAAATTACATGCAAATCTTATTATAAAATAATTGATTACGATTACAATTTAATTAGACAAAAAACAAATAAAACTTATAATTATAGCCAGTAAATAATTTATTGAAACCACTGTTTCAAGGTAAAATGGCCATCTATGACAAAAAATTATTTATTTTTATTATCTTTTTTTTTTTTATTTTACAAAATAATTTATTCAGTTACTAGATGGCATTAGTTTGCATAATAATTTATTCAGTTACTAGATGGCATTAGTTAGGAAGCAAACCATTATTTGTATAATTATTATGTAGGTATATAAATTAATATATTTATATATACATAATATTTATATATATATATATATATATATATATATATATATATATATATATATATATATATATATATATATATATATATATATATATATATATATATATATATATTATGTTTTTTTATATAAATAACAATTCAATTGGTTAAAACATTTTTTTTACAGAGGTAACTTAAAACTACTAACAACAAATTTTTTTTTAAAGAACGTTGGATTTGTCAAAAGGACATTCATAAAATTATAAAAAATAAATAAAACCACTGTGCATTCAGGTTTTTCGAATCATTAAACAATATATGTTTTGTAAAATTTAAAAAAATGGTCATATGGACAATAATTGTCTGACCACAAAAAACTAATATACAAAAAAAAAAAAAAAAATTAAAAAAAAAATTTAAAAATTTAAATTTACAACAGTAAATGTATAAAAAATTTGTGTAAATAATTTATATAAACTTAATGTTAAATATTAATTGACGAGAAATAAAATGTTAAAAAACTTTTTTGGCCAATATCTTTTCTTGAATGAGCTTATGAACTAAATAATAAATAATTCATACAAAAAAGACTCGCGAACACATTCATACAACCACAGTAACACTATAAAAGTAAGAAAAGATTAGTAAAAATTTAGTAATACTCAAAACCCTCTTTACTACAAGCCGTATTGAAATTTTCGTTAACACATATTCTCATATATTTTTAACATGTATTAGTGGAAATATATACTTTAGATGTGTTAGTAACTTTCAAAATCCATATATAATTCAAAATCCAAAAAAAATATAATTTTCTTTTTAAATAATGCACACCATTACCATAATTGAGTATTTTTCACAAACACCATTAGCATAATTGAGAATTTTTCTCTCTACTTCTGGTATTAAAAGTCAAATTTTATTTGTTTAGTGAATGATGTGAATTGTGAAATTTTCAAGTTAAATTTATTAATTATTTTTATTTAATATATAATTAGTAATTAGTAATATATACAGTGTATACATAATAAATAACATAATCTCTCTTTTCTCAATCTCTTTTGTATTGGTATGTGAATGTTTCTTTTTTTATACTATAATCACGATCATATCCCAACACGATTTTTACTTACAATACAATCAAAGTATATATTTTTGTATAGCATGAGTATGCAATCAATACGGCTTGTAGTAAAGAGGGTTTTGGCCATACTAAAAAATGCTATAACATAAATTATTTTGAGGTGTAGTCAGAAGAACCCAAGTTAACAAATGTAAGTAATTAAAATTTCAAATTTAAATTTAATCTTAATTTAAAATATAATTTGTTTTACTATAATAATATTGCATGTCAAGATGATGATGATGCAGGAACTGTTACAGGATCGTTCTCGGCTAACCACCAATACTTTTCGCCACTATCTTTCGACATACTCATTTGGTTTACTAATTATTGATGTGTCGAATCGAATATGCTCATCTGGATTCTCGAACTTTACTGGATCGAACCACTTTTCGTTTGGCCTTCTCTGGACATGGCATATTAATGGTATGGCCTCCTTATTCTGAATATATCCCTTTTTATCTAGAAAAGAGAATAAATTCGGTCCCGGTACTGTTTTGGTCGTCGGGTATCGTTCCGTCAAAAGTGTATCCAAATAATATGGTCCATATATCAATGAGTTGTCATAGTTTAATGTGGCCCGTCTTATGTGATTTCGAGTTAATTTTAAAAGTGTACGTCAATTCGGTCCGAATCATAATTTTCGTATTGTATTTTATTAGAAATATAATACGTGAAATCTGTATTAGTATATATGTATGTACATATATATAAAAGTTCAACCGAATAACGATTGATCGTAGACGCAACATAATATACTAGTAGCTTTCCAATCGACCAACCGCTAGTCAACCGCTACATAATAGTTAGGTACTAGTCTTTGCTAATATAAACTATTAAAACTGGTCTTTTTGAAGTTTTTAATTGTCAAGCGGTTCAACACAGACCCACTTAGTGATAAAATGGTGCGTAACTGTTTCCAACTGCTCATGAAAAATAGGTAGAGCTACAGATTTAACATACTGTATTAAATCTGTGGTTGAGCAGTTACGAGTATAGTCATTGAATAACTATATATAGAAATGACACCAAACAATCCCGCCGCTACGTAGTTGCCATAGCGCTGTATGCATTTGTGTCTTAGATAAATTTAAATTAAAGGTTTAAACAATATAAAAAAAGAACTTTTTTATGATTTTTTTTACATTGTTTATTCAGTGCGAATATAAACACATACAGTCAAAGCCAATGTAAAAACAAAAACAGTGGGAATCAACAGGAAAATCACGATAGGTCATATGAATTAAAAAATTCGACCACAAAAAACAAACAAACAAACAACAGGAAAATCTAAATAAACAACGGAACAAAAAATGTTTATGTAGTTTATCCAAGGTCACTTAATTCATATTTTATAAATGATTAAGTATATCAAATTTTCTTAATTTTTTTTTGGTAATTCTTGCTTTAGAATTAATTCTAAAGATTTTTGCACATAAAAGTACTCGTAATGTACACATAATTAAATTTTTTTTATGTTCTTCAAACCGACAAGGAGTTTTATATTGGTTTTCGCACAAATTATATACATAGTTTTTAAACTACTTTAAGTTTAGGATTCAATCATCGGTCCAAACGTCACAAATTTCTAAAAATGATATTTTTAGACAAAAAATAAATAAAAGTATCTTAGAATCGACAATTCAATGGTATAGTTCAAATTTAACAAACACACACCCAAGTACTTGCAAGCACTTTCAGTAGTCCATTGGAAAGCAACTTATGTACAGTTAAACATACAACATTCGAAAACTGTGAAAATTAACCCACACTCAAATGAGTTGTTAATTGTATTATATAAAATGTAAATGTATTCATAATACTTAATTTTGATCTCAAATATATTTAAAAACAATTATTTAAAATATACTTAAGATTATTATACTTGGATATTGTCTACAAAATAAGGAAGTTGGACAAATAGTAGTTTTAATAGGAAAATAGTTTTATTAACTATTATTTACTGTTTGATTAATTTGATATTCAAGTCAGATATATAAAATTAGGTATTTAGATAGTAATTGTTAGTTTAACATAATTTAGAGGTAATTTTACTTTTTACCTCAAAATTATATGTTAAATTTAAAAAAAAAATGTATAATTTTTTGGTTTAAATATATATTTTGTTTACTATATTTATCAATTAATCTATCATTACCACCGCTGGTGCCACTTTTAACCTTAATAAGCTGCATTATTTAAGTTTTGTGGTCACAAAGGACCATTGCAATCAGTTAAAAAAATATACTAAAACTACTAACCACTTAAGCTAGGCTCGGTCATAGATTTTTAAAAAAGTAAATAGAAGTAACGTGTTTCATAGATTATCACTTAAAAATTAATTACTCGCGAAGTGTATTTTACCAATAATAAGTGGTCTTTATAGGTAATTAAAGTACTTTAAATTATTAAAGTAAATAATAATTATTTCATTTAAAACAACCGAAACAAAATACCAAGCAATCGGCGCAGTGGTTAAAGCTGCGGTGTTTGGGTCGGGAGGTACTTGGTTCGAATATCAAGAGGGAGGGTTGAAAACGGGGTTTTTCATTACTTGATTACGATCGGTGATGTCGATGAACACAACTATGATCCCATGATGGCGTGCAGAATCCATGGGCTGAACTCGTCCGTGTCAGTCCAGGCTGGTTGGAGCAATGCAATGTGCAGATGGATATTTAAAGCGAACCTGTATTCATCCTTGATCTGGCTACGGTGCAAAGTAGGACGGTAATATAAACCACGTAAGAGTTGGATGAGCTTCGGCCCCAGAAAATATTGGATAGATTAAACACAAAAAAACCTATGAAACTGGAATTATAAACTATGTAGTTGCTATATTCTTCATTACCTAACCAAAGAGAAATTAGTTATTTCATATGCAATTACAAACGACATAGATGATGTCATTGAATAGTTTAAAATTGCAAATCAAATTGAAAAATGCACTAAAAGCGGCACAGTAACTTTTGCATCTATAATCTATATGATCTTATCACTGCCTACAAACTATGCTGGTTTTCGCCTTTACCAATCCACGATAAACCACTTGATGATTTTAAAAAATGCTGAGAGCATAATATTATAGCTGTAACTAACTCTTGTAGTCAAAGCACATTTTTCAGATCTCTTCAAAACAATATGGGATGTTAACGCCCGGATGATGACTCACGCGCTTGTCCTATTCAATCTGGCACTCGATTACCTAAAAATGAAAAGGTGCATGGGATATGCAGATCATATCGTTTATATTGGCTAAAAACCAGATGATATCAGCGATATTTTCACTCCATGAACTCATATGCTAATCGAATTTGACTTAGCATGAACAACGCAACCTAATGACACATAAATCATGCAACTTTACGAAGAACCTCCATAATGGATTTGATATTTATTATAAATTTAAAATAAATATGGTGTAATTGCTAAAAACACGGTGGATTCGATCGAATTCAGTTGGTTAATATTAATATTTTAATAAAGTTTGATGAAAATACACTACAATTTTTGATTTTAAAGTAAATATAAATAGAATTTTAATGCAGGTACATTGTGTAATTGCTATAAAACGGTGGATTCGATCGAATTCAGTTGTTTAATTATTTTAATAAAATTCTATTTGTAGAATTTTTGGGCAGTGCAACAAATAAATTAGGAAAATGTAGTTTGCAAACATTTTTCTAATCTATATAGAAATAAATAAAATATATTAAATAGATAAAATATTTCTTAATTAACTAATAACTCTAAATTTATTAGTTTTTAAGCTAATATTTGTAATTCTTAGGATCTTTTAGTTTTGTTGGAGTGTAGAGTGGTTTTGACTGCGTAATATTTGGGTGGTCTCTTTTAGGGGTTTAAGTTAAAATTTATATGTTGAAAGATCAATTTTATTTAATAAAATGAAGTTATATAAATTATATCTGTACCAGAAAAGCTCTGAAGATTTTGTGTTAAACCCAAAAGAATATCCGTATGCTCAAATACGTGACGTTGTTAGAAGCTATCATCCCGAAGATGATGGATGCCGGCTTCTACAAATTACATGTTTTAACAAAATCTTAAGAGCCGTGAAATAATAAGTCTTGAATCAAGTATCGCTGCTGCATTTAACTTGCGTACAATTGCCGATGTTATTTAATTAATTTCGATATCTTCATATTTTATATTTTTATATTCTGTATATTTTTATTTTAGATTTGAATTTTGGTGTTTATATTGTTATATTATTGTATATTATATTATTTCATATCTTTGTCCTGTTATATTATGGTTTATATTACCACTATTATACGGTACTAAATTAACACTTAATTTTTAGCAACAACGCAACGGAACGAATTTCAAGGGAAACTTATCAAATTTATTACAGCATATGGATTGCAGAATTATAATTTTATAATATTATAATTAATTAAATTATAATTTTAGATTTAAATTAATTCTATTTCTCTAAGAGCAATTAGTTTATTAATATATTGTTTTCAGGAAACCTTTGCAGATTACAGATAAATGGTGACACACTGGAGTTGCTGATAAGAGATGACAAAATGCAGAGCAGTTCAATAAAACTGTGATTGTCCTATACTAACAGTAGTTTGAATATTGGCTACTGGGAAACCGGACCAATTCCGTCATTACTAACATACCTTTTCTTTCCCTACCCCACAAATTTTACTAACTACTGACTGTCACGGTGTTTGTAACCGGGTCAATCTCAACAATTAACTAATATCCTACCTTATCCTTCCAAGTATATGTAAAAATGGGTGTACTGTAGGCCCGGCGCTTTCCGGGAGATCCTGCTTAATGCTTGGTCGTACATTCTAAATCAATCAATCAATCAATCAATTATAAATTTAAAATTAATATCAATTTTAAATATATAACATTAATATATAATATATATAACATTTAGTTTGTTTGACCAACCGAATAAATTTCATAAATTGATTACATCTCTAAAAGAAATTTTAAAAATAATTAGCTAATTTTGGAATCTAGTGAACTTAACTAAAATAATTTTTCATGAGCACAAATATTTATGCAACACATAATGATATATATATATATATATATATATATATATATATATATATATATATATATATATATATATATATATATATATATATATATATATATATATATATATTGATTGTTTGATTTAGAATGTACGAGAAACATTAAGCAGGATCTCCCGGAAAGCGCCGGGCCCACCGTACACCCATTTTTACATATACTTGTAAGGTAATGGTAGGATATAAGTTAATTATTGAGATCGACCCGGTTACAGACACCGTGGCAGCCAATAGTTAGTAAATTTTTTTGGGTTGGGGAAAGACAAGGTATGTCAGTAATGGCGGAATTGGTCCGGTTTCCCAGTAGCCAATATTCAAACTACTGTTGGAATAAGACAATCACTGCATTCTGTCATCTTTTATCAGAAAATACAGTGTGCCACCATTCATCTGTAATCTGCAGAGGTTCCCTGAAAACAAAATCTATCAATTAACTAATTGCTGTTAGCCATAAGCTGTAAGAAATAGAAATAATTTTTAATCTGAAATTACAAACTAATTAATTATTAATATAATAACATAATTATACAATAATATAGTTCCTAAAAGCCATATGCTGTAATAAATTGTGTTAGTTTTTGCCCGAAAATTACTAATTACTCTGAAACTATTAATTAATTAATTCATAATATAATGATATAATTTCTGCAAGCGCTATAATAAAATGGATTAGTTTTTATAAAAATTATAAAAAATATAAATTAAATTTTATAAAATTTTATTAAATATTACAAATCACAAGAATTAACCTCCTTACTACAAATACGTCGCATAATAGCCGAAAATCTAATTTATACACCTTATAAATATAAATATACCTTATAATATAATAAGAAAATAATATAATATAGTTGTAATAATACAGATACAAACTGCCACAAAAATTTGGTGATGTACCAAATTTGGAAATCCAAAATCCTAAAGTGCCTAAACGAATAGGGCGTAAAAGAAATACTATGCCTAAGGAAACTATGATTGTGCAAAGAGACCCTATGAGTACAGAAAAATCTGTTCTAAGTGAAATAAACAGTATGTAAAAGAAAAAAAAAAAGTCTCAAAACTGTACACAGACGGCTTTGTGAAGCGAATATAAAAAGAAGCCATTTATAAGCTAGAAGAATAAAAATCCAAATAAATTTTGCTCGTACTTATTTAGCGAAACCTGCCGAGTTCTGGCGGATAATATTATGACACAATG
>CAUVYK010000336.1:39679-83997 GCA_963556175.1 Tipula confusa
ACTCTTTGAGAATAAGTTCCTTTTGTAGCCATTTATATATGAAGTAATTGTACTTAGTTGACAAGTAGTGTGATAAAACTAACAAATAAGGAACCGATTCTATCAAAGAGGTATGCTTCATTTACTTTTAAGTTCTAATTTCAAACGGGAAAAATAACAAAACACAATACAAACAAGACGTATTTCAACTATAGCAAAACTAAAATTCACATGATCTTGTAAGTCATTGAACTAAAAACAATGGCTCTAAATAAGAAAATACATTGAATACATAATTGGATTCACAAATTATCAAATTTATTTTGCCTATTATATACAAATATGTATATACTAAATTACCAAAAATTTATTACATATTATAACAAACATACAATATTCATGCAACCGTGAGCTTTTGTGTTAATTAAACAATTCACTTTTTCGCATTCTTCTCATTTTCGAAATCTAACGAAAGTTTTAAAATAATAAATATATTATGTTGATAAAAAATAACTACTGCTCAACTATTATACTTGTCGTAGTACAATTACCAAATGACTTGGCGATGAGTTGAGTTAGTGTTAAAATTTAACTTTTCATAGAAAAAAACTATCTTATAATAGTACTTTATATACTGAAGGTTCCAAAACTAATTTAAGAATTAAATATTTAAGTTAAAAGAGTTAAATATCTGTGATATGCAGATATTTGTAATTTACAGTTTAAAAATTTCTTACATGCCATTTTATCATATTTCAGCACATTAAGCATTACTTTACAATTTTTCCACATTTTATGTTGATGTTAAAAGAGTGATAAGGTCTTATATTCTACCAAATTAGTCATGTAGTTTCATTAAACTACGGCCAAACAATTGAAGAACCGCCGCAAAATGCTATCATGCAATTATGGTTTAATCGCGTACTTCTTTTTACAGTAAACTGTGCATTGATTCTCTGAAAAACAACTTTACTCTAATACCTCTGCATAGTTTCTTCGTTGCCGAGGAGATCTTAATTGATTATTAGCTTTCTTAATTGATTAGATTTAATTGATAAATTGACTTATCAACGTCGTACCTATTAATTTTGCCCTTAAAATAACTTAACTAGTAAAGGCGTTAATATACTAAAAGTTAATACATTATTATTAATAATTTGATAGTTCACTCAAACAATTATGACTGATGAATAAGATAAATTTCAAAGTAAAATATCTAAATATAAAAAGATTTAAAAATATTGACTGCAGTGAAAATTTTATAATATAATTTTGAATTTTGATTCATAGTTAATTGTTCCCATGAAAGAGGCTTACCAATCAACAGTTAGGAATAATATGGATTTTACGGTGATTTTACGAATAATATAATATCTAGCTTTTATTTGATATTTAATCTATTTAAAGTGGAGAAGAGATTTCTACAAAAAATTTACTCTGTATACGCATTGACATGAGCATTTTCCTAAAAATTTATGAAAAAACTATTAATCTATGCCGTTATAACTGTACGATAATTACACACAACTCTTAAAAATATAATCAATAAGTTTTTTTCACACAGCAATACTTATACTACTAACAGCAGCACAAAAGTGAGACAAGCCATACGATACCGATTATATAAAGACTATAAAATTCAATATTACTCCCAGTCCCAATAACAAAATGCAGTGTACAGCGGATTTTACTTTCTTTATTTATGATAAAATGCGAATCTACGGTGAAAACGTTTGGCCTAATCTTTCTATTCATTACAGTATATTAGCTATAGACTGGTATTACATAACCTACTGCATTCATATTTCTAACTAAGCAATAACTAAATTACAATAGCTTCCAAATAGAAATTTGAACCAGATTATCTCACCTTCTAATTTCACAACTCAGTTTGATTTTAATGTTAAAGATTGCAAGTTTTCATCAATTTGTCATAATAATTATGTTTTTAAAAATTGAAAATCTGCTAGCGAGATTTAGTTGGTTTTTTGTAAAAGTTTCAAATATTTTAATAGACAAACATACTCCACATACAATGAGTAAAAACAATGGATGTAAAAAAAGTCAAACAATAAGAGGTATTTACAACGGTGAATTTGATACAGCAAGTTAAATAATGCTTAAACTTTACGATGAATGTTAGTCCTTAAACCACAGCAAATCCAGTGAAATCTTTTGAAAATTCTTTTCTTTCTATGTCTTTTGAGATTTTATTAACTATTTGCCACTTTCTGATTTCGAATATAGTTAGTTTAAAAAAGAGGATTTAGTAGTTTATCGATAGTAATAGTTTATTATAGATTGTACGATGGAGCATTAGGACGTTTTATACGGTATCAGCCATAAATGGCCTCATTATTATGTTAGAAAATATTTAGTAATATTTCAATTAATTTAAAGGGACCTAATAAAGCGACCAAACATTTTAGAATAGCGCAAAAATATACTTAACTTCATTGGTTAACATTAAATGTCATAGAACCTTTAGCTTACTCTTAAGCCTATTTGTAGAACAATTCCATAGACTTACTATAAAATTACCTTATACTTACTTTGGATGGTAAACTGCGTTTTATCTTTTATATGGGTGGTGATTTTCATCAAATTCTACCAGTAACACTAGATAAAAACATCTCACGTTTAACTTCATTTTAATTTTAAATTAAAGCAGAGGTTGGAAGCAACCGAAGCTGAATATTCTAAATGACTTCTAAAAATCAGAGATAGGAAAGTTCCAACATAAACAAAAATGTAGCTCCCCCTCCCCCTCTATGCCATGGCTTATATTTTTGTCATTTTAAACTATATCCTTTCTTGAAGATACGGCAAACTTGCCCACATGTCATAACTCATTGACTCTGATTCTCATTCACTCTGATGAGTTTAAAAATACAGTTGCACAAAATATTCGCTCTTAAAATCCAAAGGAAACGTTTGACAATGCGTTTGAGAGGTAAGTTAAACGCATAAGAAAACGTAGATACATAGAAGAAATCCAAAGTTGCGGAAGTCATATTATCCACTATAAATGAAAGTATAAAAAGACACATGCGGTTTTAACGAGTTCCAACCGATAGCTTAGAACGTTTAACTCCGCTTTTTAACTATCGGTCAGAACTCGTTAAAACCGCATGTGCCTAATTTTATAGTATTTCCATAGTTAACTGTAAATTATAGATAAACTTGTTTTGTGGTATTTACAACTCAATGTAAATCAAGTGATACTATAATTGTATGTATGTCGGTAGATATTAAATTATACAATAATTGAGATAACTAGTTACAGTTATATACAGTAATTGTTAATAATTTAGATCTAATAATTTGTCATTAAACTTTTATGTATATTGTAAAAATTTTGTTAGCTAATGTTTGTATCAATCTACCGTTGATCGTCTCTTTATTGCCATTTATTTGTCAGGCCTAATAAATACTTTTAAGCCTTTTAAAAAAACATCGATTTTACTCCCATGCAAACACCTGTATTTGAAACCAACAGTTGGGGACTGAAACGTTAAACGTATATTTTATCTAGGACTGTTAACTTCTCAATTGAAATTCACTCAAGAGTAAATCGTATTAAATCGCAAAGAAACAAAGTTAAATCGCTTTTACCCGTACAAAATGCTAATCGGTTACTAGCTTGGTAGACTACTGTAATTATAAAATAATTTACGAATATAGGAATAGGGATGATACGAGGAAGAATATAGTGAAACGCCGTAAACTATCGTTTCTTTACCGTAAACTATCGATTACCGCAAAATTTTTAAATATACCAATAAACGATTTAACTAAATAATAACTAACCTCCGCGTTCCCGGCTTTGACACTCGTTGTTGTTCAAAAATTAATAATTAGAAGTTAAAATAATACTAAACTATGATAAAATGGTCGTAATCATCCATTACTGTATCTCTAAGAAGACATTTTGAATTATTTGTTACGAATTGGCAAAAGTTGTAGGTGATCAGCGCTTCGAACAAATATAAATTGTAAATAACTTTTTTTTCTATCGGCGACTGAATTATGTGAATCCAACTACAACGATCACACACAATTCGTGCACGGGAATTGGTTTGAAAGGTCTTTTTAAAGACGAGATAAGGGTCGTTTAGGCCAAAGCCTAGATTTGTTAAGTAACTGAAAGAAATTCAATTAGTGGAAGCGAAATCTGTAAGTGGAATAAATTAATCGACATTATTAAAGAAATGTATCTGGGTGATGAAAATAAATTTTAGCACAAAGGAAAGAAGATTGCTGTTACTTATAGTACTGAATAATGTAATGCAAAAACTTTATACCATAATACACCACAACATTCGGCGAAGTCCATAAGGCGACTATACAATCCCGATTACACATAGTGGAACAAATAAGAAAACATGAAGGAAACTATAAGGTCAGCTGTCGGCGACGGTGACTGCTCAGAGTAGAAACCTATTTAGCTTAGTTGAGTAGTTTAGAACAATACAAAAAGTAAGCTTGGTCAGTGGCAAGTCAAATTTGTTTATTATTACAAAGTTTGAAATTTTGTTTAATTAATATCCTTAACCTAAATCATAATTATTTCAGTGTTATACGTTGAAATTTACGGTGTTATACGTTAGTAGTACCCTATAACACTATAAAATTAAAAATTTTGGAGCAAGTAAATATTAAAACCTCACTCTGTTCATAACATCAATTTCAGTTTGTTTCTTCTTAGCAACGATTATCATCAATGGCGTTATAACACATCATCCGCGTATAACGGTAATATGGTTTTTAATTTGACTTATTCATGATACGAAAGGTGGACAAATTTATATATATATATATATATATATATATATATATATATATATATATATATATATATATATATATATATATATATATATATAAATATATAAATATATATATATATATATATATATATATATATATATATATATATATATATATATTATATATATATATATATATATATATATATATATATATATATATATATATATATATATATATGTGTGTGTGTGTTTATATGTGTTTTCAATTAGTCACATCGTCGACTATTGTAAAAATGATGTCAAAAATCAAACAAATATAAATATACCGGGTGTTTTTTTTAAGTTGAAACTTTCAAATCTCGAAAAATAAGCACTCCCAAAATAAGTAAGACTAAGAAGCTTAGTTAATTTTGGCTTAAATCGGCTAACCGGAAATGGCTCCTTCCATAGGGAGTTTTTCGAGTTTTGTAAACATTTAAAAAAGTACAGCACTCATGAGAAAATTGTGCAATAATGTTGTATTTAAAAAATATATAAAAGAGAATCCGAATCTGCAATATAAAATAGGGGTTCCTATTAGCTCTAATAAAGAGAGTCTTTATTTTACAGTTAAACTAAATTTAGGTTGAAAAGAAATTGTTTTATATGTATGCACATACCAAAACCAACACTATTGTATAATTATACAAGGCATGAAGGCTGGCCAAAACTCGGTATTACAAGCAAAACCCTCACTATTACAAACTGTCTTCTAACTTTCGTTGACACGGATAAACAAAACTTATGTACACAATTGAGTGTATTGGTGCCAAAACCGTCTCTATTATACAAACCGTATTCATTGCATACTAATGCTATATAATCATATACACATGAGAATGTATTGGAACTAAAAAACGTGTCGATTTATGATTTAGAATATAGCAAAACCAACACAAATGTATATACAAGCCATGAAGTTGCGATACTTATGCAAAAAAATGACTACTATTCCTTAAGTATAAGTGTTGTGACGTACTATAATTTGTATATACTTTTATTATATGCTTTGATGTAAATAAAAAATGAATACGAATGATGGAACAACAGTATGTGGTGCTCTTTATGAAAAAGCAAAAAATAAATTTATTATTTAACGAGAGAGAGAGAGAAGTATTATTATTATTACATTCTTCTTTATATACTATACTATATACTATGAATTTAGAGCAGAATGGACAGTGCAAAATATAATTTTTTGTTTCGATTGTTATTGTAGTCAAATTCACTAACACATATCCAAATAATAGTCATAATATGTTTTCTTTAGACAAGCTTCATGGCTTGCAAAACCCTCTTTACTACAAGCCGTCTTGTAACTTTCGTTGGCACATATTATCATGAATTTTTAAAATGTATTAGTGAAAATATATACTTTAGATGTATTAGTAACTATCAAAATTCCATATAAAATAAATTTAAAAAAATTGTAAACGTATGCGCATTATTTGATTTTATTGTTTATTTCTTTTACACAATATTCGCTATCATATCCCGACACGATTTTCTACTTACAATACAATCAAAGTATATATTTTTGTATAGCATGAGTATGCAAACCATACGGCTTATAGTAAAGAGGGTTTTGATGGCTTGTATAATTATACAATAGTGTTGGTTTTCAATATAGTGTAAAATAAAATTAACATTCCCATACTATAAAACAAAAGAGAGTAAAAAGTGTCAAAAAAATTTAAAAGGCAAAATTGATGTTATTTCTTTCCTATATAAAACACAAATAACAAAAAAAGAGACTAAAAAATTCTCAATTATCCATACACATTAAATAGTGCCCGTAACTTAGAGATAAAAATGTTAAATAGTGGTAGTGGGAATAAGAAAATTATACATTTTTTGGTATGGATTTTCATAGCACCAATACACTCAATTGTGTATATAGGTTTTGTTTATTTGAAAATAATCAAAACCCTCTTTACTATAAGCCGTATACTTCGCACACTAATGCTATCTAGTCATATGAACATTAGAATGTATTGTGAGTAAAAAACGTGTCGATGTATGGTTTCAAATATAGTGTAAAATAACATAAACATTCGCATACTACAAAACAAAAGAGAGTAAAAATTCTCAAAAAACAAAATTTAAAAGGCAAACTTGAGGTTATCTTTATTTCTATTAAAAATACAAATACAAAATACATTCTGATTCACTTTCACATTCCTCGATGTCATTTAACTTTTCGTCAGCAGTATCAATAAGTTGTTTATGTCACCTTTAAATAATTCTATAGTATTAATTCTTAAAAGTGTTGTTAAATAATTTATCAATTGGTCCTCACAAATCGTTGAGGCAGCTTCGCCGGGTACGTGCATAAAACTTTTCATCCAACTGGATTAGTCAATTGATGATTGATCTGTAATGATTTATTAAGATTTAATATTAAATTATTTCACTTAACTTATTTTAGTATTAATAAATCAATTTAATTTACTAAACGAAATTTATTTTATAATAATCCAAAGATATTTTTGAATTACATAACCTCTTCTTTTTTATTATTATGTATGTCTTGTACTTACTTATTGGTTTATTACACGGTACATATCACACAGTATATAAGTTACACCTGCACATATAAATATTATTTTCCATATAAATAATACTATTTAATAAAAGTAATTAATTTAATATTGTTATTAACAAAAAATTTCTGTTTACAATTTACTATGTACAGAATACAAAATACATTTTGACATTTGATATTTTAATTGATTGATTAGAATGTACGACCAAGGACGAACCAGGAACTCACAGAATGCCGGGCAGTACCGTATACCCGTGTTACATATAACAAAACCGAAGAAAAAGAAGGAATGTTAGTTATGACAGACTCGACCCGGTTACTGACACCTAAGCGATCGATAGTTAGTATTTTTGTGGTGTAAGGAAGGGAAAGGTTGGTTAACAATGACATAATTGGTCCGGTTACCCGGAACCAAATATTCAAACTACTGTTAGCACAAGACAATCACAATTTTAATGAACTGCTCTGCTTTTTGTCGTCTCTTATCAGCAATATTAATATCAGCAACGCCACCATTCAACTGTAATCTACAAAGGTTCCCTGAAACCAAAATCTATTAAAGAACTAATTGCTCTTAGTCGTAGGCTGTAATAAATTAAATTAATTTTCATCTGCCATTAAACTTAATTAATTCAAAATATAATAATATAATTAATATAATAATATAATTTCTGCAAGCCGTAGGTTAATAAACTGTATTAGTTCTCTTCTGAAAGTATAAACTTATTAATTTGTTCCATAACAATATATTAATATTAGAATATCAAAAAATAAAATTTAAGAAATATAATAATATAAAATACAGCAATCCAACAACACTATTTAATGAACTAATTACTCTTAACCGTACCCTGTAATATAAAGCATTAGTTTTCGACAGCAATTTACAAATTGAATATTTCAACTTCATTCTGCTAAAATTTATTAAGTGAGCTCCTAATTATATTCACTTAACTAGAAATAACATTACCGAAATTTATTTATTTAAAATTTTAATAAAACAATTAAACGCTCGAATTCGATCGAATTAATTGTTTTATAACAAATACACCCTAATTTGACATTTGATATTTTAATAACCAAAAAAAGAAAAACAGTAAAAATGAGAAAAAGAATATTGCTGCGTGAGAAGATCAATATGTCACTATTTTGAATACATTTATCACAATATAAAATAATTCTTTATTTAAATTTATAAAATCGAAATAAGGAACCTTGTTTTAATAAAAACATATAATTTATTATTTCTTGTTTTATACATATATAATAATAAAAATTATTTCAAAAAAGACTAAATCTTTCTTTAATGTAATAATAAAAATTTTTATATTGATGTTTTCCCAATTTTCTCTAAAAAGGGAAAATTCCCCCGTTTTAGGCAAAATTTGGATAAACATAAATATAAAATTTTTTATTATCTCATTAAAGAAAGTTTTACTCTTTTTTGAAATAATTTTTATTTTTATACATAAAACAAGAAATAATGAATTCTTTGTTTTTATTAAAACAAGGTTCCTTATTTCGATTTTATAAATTTAAAAAGAGAACAATTTTGAATAGAGAAACGTAACTTAATTTTACCTTTTGATTATAAAAATTAATATTTTCTTGTCCATAAAAATAACTTTGTGTTTAATTTATTAATTTTTTACAAATCTAAAACTAATCTGTAACTACTATTATTTAAGATTATTATTTTTATTAATATTATTATTTTTATATATTTATATATATATTTATTATTATTATTGTTTTTTTATTTTATATCTGCCAAATTCGAAATCCTACTATACATTTGCAATAATTCACACAATAAGTAATAAAACAGTTGATTTGTTAAATTTTGTTTAAATCAAACAAAAAAGTTTACTGTTTAATCGGGAAGCTTCATTAAATTCGTTTGCATAAAATCGATTATCATTTCGAAACTATGTAGTTTGATTCGAAAAATATTTACTTATGATTTCAATATTTTAATATAGTTAACATATTCTTTTAAAAGGCAATGTAGTATTTGTTCCATATCACCATACATATATGCGGTTTTAATTGATAAAAATAATTAAAGGTACACCAGAAATGAGACTACGAAAACGATTAATAATTTATTAATCGTTGTCTTTTATGTTTATTATTAATAATAAACACTTTCACTATTTCTAAATGATTATATAGTCGATCACTACTATAGTAAAACTATCGTTTATACAAATTACCCTCACATTCATTGGACAGGGTATTATATATATATATATATATATATATATATATATATATATATATATATATATATATATATATATATATATATATATATATATATATATATATATATATATATATATATATATATATATATATATATATATATATATGTATTCTATATATATTTTATATATATATATATATATATATATATATATATATATATATATATATATATATATATATATATATTATATATATATATATATATATATATATATATATATATATATATATATATATTTATATTCTTTTTTTGAAAATTTTTTACGTTTTGAACAAAAAAATACTTAAATATGTCTTAATTCATATAGTGACTCTTAGCTAGTTTATTTAACATTATTTAGTAATAAAAACTAATTTCAAATTACTAATAGCTATTTTTTATGACATTATGGTTTTTAACATTATAGTTTCTTAAAAATTATGCTTAAGGGCTCTGCTCCATGCACTGATTTACTGAAAAGGTGATAGAAAATAAATTGTATTAAAGTAAACGACAAAGCGAGTTGTATTCAATTTTATTTTATAAAATAAAAATAAAAAATCCCAAGAATAACATCACAGTATCCTTTATAGGCTGTGAGTTAGCGGTTAAATGATTAAGTCAGTATATAAAGTCAGCAAAGTAAAATTTAGGTTTAGCTAAAATAACATCAAATCCTTGCTCAAGTACCCGGATACGAGATGCGCCTAAATCTCGTATCCGGGTACTTGATCAGTGAAACGTGGTATTGGTCATGTTCGATAGCGTTGACAACGTGAAAGTTGCAATCAATAAGAAAACCAGGCGTCTTAAACGGCCTCTTCAGATTTTAAAACATTTTGGCCTGGAATTGGAGACCTTGATATCGAAAATTATAAATGCTGCTGTTAAGTGAGGACGACCTAGGAAATCTTTGTATTGGATTATATTGGTACATGAGTATATTAAAGTTAATCCGCCTTTTGACGTAGATTCACCTTATAATCGTTTGGATAATCTGAAGGAATCATATACCGGAGCATGAAGTCAGAATGGAAATCTACTAGTAATTAAGTAAGTTATTTTAGAATTGTTTTGAAATATTTCTTGTAACAACTTCAAGATGGCAGTTATTGTCAGTTGAATTTCATCGAGGCAATATATTTGATTTTTTTGCAACCTTAAAGTTTTTACTTCGTGATTGTCTGATTCATTTGCAATTGCAATTCCAAATGCATTTGAATGTTGTTGTTCTCTTCGTCCATAGTTTCTGATGGGTTTGGTTGAAATACTCTTTCGAAATGGTCTGCAAATACATCAGCCTTTCCTTCATTCTTTCTCGCCCACTAACCGTTACTTTTACGTATTGGCGGAATATAATGTTGGGGTTGTTTTAGCTTCTAAGTCGCTGTCCACAGTAAATAATCTGTGTTTTCTGTTGGTGAGAGCTGCGACAAATATCCTTGAATTGACTGATTTTTTTTCATTTAGCAGCAGTTTTTTTAACTTGACACCCTCACTCAAAAAAGAAAGTAGTTCTTTTGACTAAAACGACATCTAAATGAAAGAAAAAGCGTTTAAAATAGGGTCAATGAAGATAGGTAGTCAATTTAATTACACTTTTTTCAAAAAAAATGATTTAAAATTTCATTATCTGATTTAATGATATATCTTTGATTGGAATACATTTGGTAATTAAAACTGTTTGTCGATTTGACAATAATTTGTCAATTTAACAAATGATTATCAACAAAATTATTATTGAAATGATTAAAATTTCTTTAAATTAACGAATTTGAGTATCCAGTTTGATTAAAATACTTCGTTGATTTAAAGATCTCTTTGTCAAATCAATTGAATAACTTATTTGAATTCACAATTATTTATATATATATATATATATATATATATATATATATATATATATATATATATATATATATATATATATATATATATATATATATATATATATATATATATATATATATATAGTTATAGGTTACTTATATTTCAGATGTTTCACAATAATTATAATAAAAGAACTTAACTCTGTGAGTTATATAAAATTATGAACAAATGTCTTTATTTTCTTAGCATATTTATATGTTTTACATATTGCAATGTATTCTTTTGTTTTTGATTTTTGATGATACAATAATAATTGTATTACATTTATATTAATGCTGATGGCGCGTAAATATAATGTATGTTGTATATTTGCTTTATACTGCAATACGATATAATATTTGTTGTACATTATGCTGAGTTTGGTCTGGGTATGGTACATAACTCCTCCCTTCTTAAGTTGAAGCTGTCCTCAGCTGCATTGGCTTTGGTAGAAAATAATAACCTGGATAGTCTGAGTTTTTGAATTATATGTTGATATCTTCTGTGAATATATAAGGCTATTAGTATTAAGCATGAAATAATTATGACAGTTGAGAAAGTTAAAGCAAAATTGAAAATTTTTATTGTTCCATGTTTAGCTTCTAATTTCTCTATATTTTTAATTGTTTGTTTAGTTATCAATGGTAGATTTATTGTTTCTTCCATTGAAATGTTTATGTTGACGTTGTCGAATGGTTGAATTAAAGTAATTTTGTGATATCGTTTTATTTGATCGTTGGAATATCTTTTTTCATGTATTATTATTGAACAGTTTTTAAAATTTAGAAGTTTTATCCCTTTTATTGTGGCTTGGTCTATATTACAAGTTGTTCTGATGTTTACTCCTTCAGGTGATGAAACGTACAAGTATTCGTTTTCGATTAGTTCTATATCCTCCTCGGGTTCTTGTTGGATGGTTTCGCAATTTGCATCCTTGTGGTTTAACAAATTTGGTATGCAACTTCCGTTAATACTATGAAGTTGTTGCTTCTGGCAATAATATGTATGTTCCACTATTTGGCATGGGTTTTCTAATGTCATATACTTTTGG
Source organism: Tipula confusa (assembly GCA_963556175.1). NCBI lineage: Eukaryota > Metazoa > Arthropoda > Insecta > Diptera > Tipulidae > Tipula > Tipula confusa. The sequence continues at coordinate 52,186 of CAUVYK010000336.1, forward strand.
GTATTTAGGACAATATAATTTGGATTGGATTTCAGAATTTGATTATTAATAGGAATTGTTTTAATTTTTTGGAAAAAAAATTTTTCTTTGATAAACTGTGGAATTTCTACTAATAAAATTAGATTTGTATTGTTGTAATAAGCTTTTAATTTTAACATGGAGTAAATTTGCTCCTCCGATATGATCCGTATATTATCTTGGTCAAATTCATCAGTGATGTAGTTCATTTCTTCGTTATCTAGAATGTGCCTACTTATTACGTTTAATTTGGCAAATGTTATAATATCATGAACCTCATTTAATTGATCTTCGATTATTAACATATTATCTTCTAGTTCTAAGAAAAATTTATTTAGAAAAAAGGTTTCAGATACTTCTTTAGCAGATACAGTAGCTGTCCTAATATATTCGTTAAGTTTATTGGTAATGTTATTAATATGTTCTGTTATATCGTCATATCTATCGATTAATATTTCGTTAATTTTAACTTGTTCATTATATTTTTCTAAAACTTTAATTTCGCCGTTTTCAAGTCGTTGTATTGCATTTTGAATTTCGATATAATCGTTTTGGTCAAGGTTACCAGTGATTGATTTGATTAAAGTCCCTAAAGGATCGAATATTCCGCGTTTTGGTCGCTTCTTATACGTGTTAGGTAGAATATTTTTGAGAGTTTTTTCTAATTTAAACATTTTTCTATTTGCGATTTTCATTTGAGTATCATCTCTAATTTTATGATGATCCATTAATTTTTGTAAATCTAATTTAGTTTGATTTACTAGTTCTAGATTATTTTTAATTTTATTTAGATCTATGATATGAATTAGTTTGGAGTAGCTGGTTATCATTCTAGCTGGCCCAAGTTGTAATCCAATAACTCCTTTACTATTGATTAGATCGAAGGCTTCGAGTAACTGGTTGGATATTAGGGTTATCCTGTAATAAAATGTTATTAGTGTTAAGATGTTTGTTACAGTTACGAATTCTTTGTTTATGGACTTTACGTTTATTAGTTACAACATTAATTTTTTTGTTTTCAACAACTTTGTGTTTTATATATTTTGGAACAAGTTTGTCCCTTGTTGTTGATTTTTCGAAAATTTCCTCATTTATTTCGAATTCTCTCGGATCGTCACGTGATTTATTGAGTTTATTGATAATTTTTGTTTTATTTCGTAGACTTCTATCTGCGATATATTTTGTTAATTCATTGTATTTTGTGCGTATTGATTCGAGGAATTCTTCAGATTGCTCTGAGAGGTTTTCGGGAATATTTTTAATTAATAGATGTCCTCTGTGTAGCTCGAATGGTGTTACATTTGTTGCTGAGTGGATACTATTATTATATGCAAATGTTGCATCTTCCATACAATCTCGTATAGGAATATTTTTGTTTTGGCAATATATTATTCTTGTTAGTTCTGTGAGTGTGGAATGAACTCTTTCTATTGGACTATTTCCAGTAGAAGCTTTTGCCGTTGTTGTATGTAGTTCGATGTCATGCATTTTAGTAAAATTTTTGAAGATTTCCGAGTTAAATTCGGTTGCAGAATCGATAACTATTTGTTTTGGTAAACCTTCTCTTGAGAAAAAGGTTTTAAACATTTTTATAATGGTTTGAGACTTCCTATTAGGTAGCTCGAAAATGGAGAGAAATTTACTAAATTTATCCATTATGGTTAAAAATGTTTTAGAGCGAAGAACAAACGTGTCGCAGTGAAGAATTTCCATTGGCCCGTTTGGAGTTGGGGAAATTTCAAACTTCAAATTAACCGGTTTGTGCTCATATTTATTTAATTTACAAATGTCGCATTTATCTATAAAATTTGATATTTTTTCTTTCATTTTTGGGAAATAATACGATCTTTGAATTTTTTCATAATTTTCATTTGTACCTCTATGGTAGGGTAAATGAATATTTTTAATTATTTCTAGTTGATCTTTTCCGTTTAGGATATCTTCTAGTTCTGTTTTTGTTCTAACTAAATTTTTGTTTACATTATTTTCTTTGAATTCTTTGTTAATTACTTCAAAGGTTACGTCATCGGTAAAAATTGCCGTGACTTTATTTTTGTTAGAATATTTATTTAATAAATATTTAATATCTAGACTTGTGAAATTATTTTTCTTTATTTCATATCGTCTAAATTGATTAAAGTTTATTATTAATTTTTCATCCATCTCTTGATGATTCTTGTCGACTAAAATCCTCAATTGATTTCTGAATTTATTTAAAGGAGTTAAAGTTTCCTTTATGGTGTTATTTTTATTTTTGTTTGATTTCTGTATTTCGAAATCTTTGAAATTATCTATGAGTTCGTTCATATTAATTTCATTTGGTTTTGCGCTTTCATTTTCGGTTTCGGTACCTTGCGAAATCTGTGATTTCTTAATTATTGAATCTATAGTATTTGGGAACTGTAATGTTCTACTTTTTAAATGTTTATTTAGCTCAATTCGAGAGAGTGCATCCGCATTGGTGTTTGATGTACCCTTTTTGTAACAGATTTGGTAGTCGAACTCTTCTAGTCGGAGTCGCCATCTTACAATTTTAGATGTTGGATCTTTGGCATTAAATAGCCATACCAATGGTTTATGATCCGTGACTATTGAAAATTTCTTACCGTATAGATAAGGTCGGAAATATTTGCAGGCCCATACGATTGCTAGGAGTTCCTTTTCAATCGTACTATAGTTGACTTCAGTTTTGGATAGTGTTCGGGAAGCGTAGCAAATTGGAAGGTCTTTCCCAATTTTTCCCTGTGATAAAACTGCTCCAATCGCATAATTTGATGCATCGGTAGTCAATATAAATTTTTTTTCGAAATCTGGGAATATTAGTATTGGTTCAGTTGTTAGCAATGTTTTGCATAGTTCAAAGCAGTTTTTGTACTCATCGGTTATTACGATGTTCGATTTTTTTGTTAGACAGCTAGTTAGTGGCTTAGTTATTTTTGCGAAATCTTTGATGAATTTGCGATAATAACCAATTAGGCCAAGGAAAGATTTAATTTCCTTTTGAGTTTGTGGTAATTTCATGTTCGTTATTGATTCAATTTTGGATGGATTGGGTTTTACGCCTTCCGGTGTTACTATATGTCCCAAAAACCCTATTTCTTTTTGGCAGAAATATGTTTTTTCCATTTGTATTTTTAAATTGGCTTTTCTCAATTTAATAAATACTTGTTGTAAATCGTTTATGTGCTCTTGAAGACTAGTGGAAAACACTATAATATCGTCCATATAGCACAAAACATGATTACCTTGGATTTCACCTAAAATGTTATCCATAATACGCTGGAACGTACTAGGTGCATTCTTCAATCCGAAGGGCATACGTACAAACTCGAAATGCCCTGATTTTATTGAGAATCCGGTTTTAGCTATGTCTTTTGGGTGTATCTGGATTTGATGGAATCCAGCTGCCAAATCGATAGTACTGAAGTAATTTGCTTTACCCAATTTATCTAATATATTGTTAATGTTAGGTAATGGATATTTATCATCGATTGTCTGCTTGTTAAGCTGACGATAATCGATGACTAATCTCCATTTTTTATTATCTTGGGCGTCTGCCTTCTTTGGTACGAGCCATATTGGACTGGACCAAGGACTGAATGAAGGTCTTATTATCCCATTTGATATTAATTTGTCGATTTCTTTTCGAATTTCGGCTTTTTGATATTCCGGGTGTCTATATTGCTTGACAAATACCGGTTTTTCATTTTCTAAATTTATCTGATGTTTGATATTGTTTGAAAATGTTAATTTCTTATTCTCGTTATGAAATATATCATTAAACGTATTACAAAGTTGAAATATTTGTTTCCTTTCCTCAAAATTTAGGTTTTGAGTATTTAATTTAGATTCAATGTTGTTTATTTGGAAGTTTTCTTCCATGGGTGTGTGAAAATTTATTTCATTATATTCAGTTAGAGGTTCTACCATGATTGGTTTTAATAAGAATATTTCTTTTGCGTTTTCAGACTCATTTATAATTTCTACACATGATGTATAATTTTGTTGTGTTTTGTATACACCTTCTTGGATGTATACGTTTTCCTGTAATTTTACTGGTTTTATGTAAAATTCTCCTGTTTTCATGGAGACAGGTATTTCTACTACGATTTTTTGAAATGGTCCCAAAGGAAATGGTTTGATACATGACTGCACTTTATCATGTAATGTTATTGAAAAGTTTGGGCTTTTTAATTTTTGAATGTTTAGGAGTACATTCGCGTTTAATTCTGTTAATGTCCCGTAACCTATTAGTCCGTCATAGAATTTGTGAAATTTTAGTATGAAAAGTTCTATAGGTTTATTGAGTTCTCTAAATTTTAATTTTGTTTTCTCGTTTAGAGTGGTCGTTTTAAATAAACTTTTTATGTTTAATTCGGCTGGTTCTATTAATTTTTGTGAGACGTGTTCAGGGCTGATATATGATTTATCGGATCCTGTGTCTATAAGGAATTTTAAAATTTTGTTATCGAGAGATAAAATTATAAAAGGTAGTTTAGAAATGTTTATTATGTTAAAAATTTGAGATTCTTTTCCGAGGCTATTGACTAAAAATTTCATCATTGATTTCAGTTTCAATGTTGAAAGTTTCCTTTTTGATTTCGGTTTTTATAGGATTTTTATTTTCCTCATGCGTAGTTTTGTAGTAATTTTTATTATACGTGTGGAAAGGTTTTTTCTTATAGTTTGAGTAATTATTTTTCGCGTAGCTAGACGTAGAAGTTTCGTTAGTAGTGTTAGTTTCAGTTTTTATTGGTTGTTTGGTCTGTCTTTTATCGTAATTGCGATAATTTTGGTGTTGATTAGAATTTGAGAGATTGTTATATTTTAGTTTTTGAATATTTTCTTCTTTTATAACTAAGTCTCTAGCTTCATTTAATGTTTTTGGTTGTGAGGATCTAATACGACCTCCAAGTGGTTCTTTTAGTCCCGCTTTATAGATTGTAAGTCCTAACTTTTGATAGTTATTTATTTGATGGTTAATAATTTCCTCATTTTGGTTATTAAGTTTTACTTGATTAGTAAGTAATGTAAGAATATTTTGAATTTTTGTGAACAATTGTTCAGATGTTAAGTTGTTTTTAACTAATCCGAACAGTTCAAACTGTAAATTGGATTCATCACGCGCATCTGCGTATTTTTCAATTAGATGTGATTTGATTTCTTTCCAGTCAGTATGACTAATATTATGAGTTGTTAAAGAATTACTAGCTATTCCAGTAATTTTATTGCGTATATTAGAAATTATTATTTTGTAATTTTCAGTTTCGTTGATTTTTTTACATAATTTTAATGTTTGATCTACTGTACTGATAAATCTAATTAAATCCGATTTATTTCCGTCAAACGGTGTAATATTTTTAGTAATTTTGTCTACATTGAAGAGATCCAAAATATCTTTTAATTCTTGTTCCATTTTTATAGTTTTAAGGGGCTCAAGATTATTTTTATTAAGATTTGGGAAATATTCCTGTACCTTTTGAAGCTGATATTCTTTGGGTAAGTCTAGTAAAACGTCGTATAGACCTTTATTTTCGACTTGTTTGTATTTTTGAACACTTTGACCTAATTTAAATTTTTCTAATAATTTTACTTCACTAACGTTTATGTTTTTAAATCTATCTTTTAACTTTTCTGCGTCTTCCGCTAATTGTTTTTTAACTTCCTCTAAATTTGAATTTTCACCCATCAGTGAATTGCATCACTTAATTGGATTTGACCTCGATTTTACAGAAATTGATGTAATTTCGCGGTATTCAATTCTCTTTTCATATATCGAAAAGTAGAATTGTTTTAATATTTATTCGGAAATTTGATACGAATAGAATATAAATTTAAAACTTATTGACAAGAGTTTTAATCTTGGGTTCGATAATTTGAAAAAAAAAAAATTTTTCACAGTTTAACAAGTAAATGTTAGTTAAGGATATGTAATAAAGTATTAAGGAATAGTATATAAAATTGTTTTACCGTACTGCCAGAATTACTGCTGTGATTTGTGTAAATTTCATAGTTGATCAGAAAATGATTTTCACACTATAGTTAATTATTTTCACTTAATTGCTTGTTAAATGTTAATAATGTTTATTTAGCAATTTTTTCGGCACTTTATTTTTTAGAATTTTAATAACTTTGTAGTTCACTTTTTTTTATTATATTTAGTTTAATAATATTTGTCCGCTTGCCACTGGTGGGGGCTATGACGACAAATTTATAAACTTTTTTTTTATTGAGTTACACTGATTTTTTATCAACTGCGCCAGTTATAGGTTACTTCAGATGTTTCACAATAATTATAATAAAAGAACTTAACTCTGTGAGTTATATAAAATTATGAACAAATGTCTTTATTTTCTTAGCATATTTATATGTTTTACATATTGCAATGTATTCTTTTGTTTTTGATTTTTGATGATACAATAATAATTGTATTACATTTATATTAATGCTGATGGCGCGTAAATATAATGTATGTTGTATATTTGCTTTATACTGCAATACGATATAATGTTTGTTGTACATTATGCTGAGTTTGGTCTGGGTATGGTACATAACTATATATATATATATATATATATATATATATATATATATATATATATATATATATATATATATATATATATATATACATGCGATCGCTCGAAAATTTCAAGGAAAATAATAAAAAGTTTATTCTTAATTTTTATTAAATTTTATTTAAAAAAGAGTAAGCTGCTTATTAAAATTTCATAAAAATATAATTTAAATAAAATAATGCTTATAAAATAAAATGAATTATTAACAACTAAAAAAAAAGTATTGCATTTAAAAATTAATTTTAAAATATTTACTACTCATTTCAATGCATATTAAACAATTTACTTTTAAAGTTAAATTTACTTAATTCACTTAAATTAATTTTAAACTCATAAAATTGTTTTTGTATTAATCTTGAATCAATTGGATATTCCAAATTCAAGACTTTACATATTTTTAAAAATAACAATATGTTGCAAAAATAATTATTTTGAGTTTGATTATACATCTTATCGTCAAAAATTGGTGAAATTTGATGATGTAAATGGTGATGATGTAAATCAATATTTATCTAAAACGAATAAAAAAAAAATAAAAAAAATTAAATTAAATTTTTTAAATAAATATATATGAACAATTGTATTTACTTACCAATTGGTAATCCATTGGTTCTTTTGTATTGCTACCATTTTTCTAAAATTTCGATGGTCGGAAAAACATTTGTAATATGATCCAAATATTAATTTATCGTTGCCTGTGTTAAATTCTGCCCATATGAAAAAATGTTTTGATGAATTTCTTCCAGTTGTTATGTTTCATATTGGTATTCTTTGATTATAATTGTATTAAATAAAATATTATTCATATTAGATAGTAACTACTAATTTTCAATCGTATAAACAAAAACGTATTTCACCATGGTAATTTTTAATAAAAATTATGTGCACAAATTTAAGAGCTAAATAAATAATTAACTGTATAGGTACACACGATTTATACTTACATTGTAAATATTCTTATTTATATTTAACCATAAAATATTTGAAACACGAATTCAAAAAATTTTAGATTTTTTAATAATAATTGTAATAATCACTTTTCGTCCATTTAAGTTGTTACTTCTTTCATCACCACACAAAACTAAACTAAAAGTATTTTCATCAATTTTATTCCATCCACTTACTTTATCAACATTCTTTTGTCGACTTAATCAATATTTCATCAGTTGTACGAAATTTTTTACTGGCGGTAATTGCTAAAAAACGGTGGATTCGATCGAATTCAATTGTTTAATCATTTTAATAAAATTCGATTTGTAGTGTTTTTGGTTTTAAAGTAAATATAAATAGGATTTTAATGCAAGTACATTGTGTAATTGCTTAAAAACAGTGGATTCGACCGAATTCAATTGTTTAATCATTTTAATAAAATTCGATTTGTAGTGTTTTTGGTTTTAGAGTAAATATAAATAGGATTTTAATGCAAGTACATTGTGTAATTGCTAAAAAACGGTGGATTCGATCGAATTCAATTGTTTAATTAGTTTAATAAAATTCGATTTGTAGTGTTTTTGGTTTTAAAGTAAATATAAATAGGATTTTAATGCAAGTACTTTATGTAATTGATAATAAACGGTGGATTCGATCGAATTCAATTGTTTAATTATTTTAATTAAATTCCAAAAACTTAATCCAAAATTTAATTATTTTAATTATTTTAATTTATAGTGTTTTTGGTTTTAAAGTAAATATAAAGTGGATTTTGATGCAAGTACTTTGTGTAATTGCTATTATGTATTTATATATTTATGTATTTATATATTTATATATTTATGTATTTAGGTATTTATATATTTATATTACATTAATATATTATTATTATGAGACAAATTAATATATTTGTATTTTCAGGGAAAACTAATCCAATTTATTACAGTCTACGGCTTTATATTACAAATTAATTAATTTATTATTTCAGATAAAAACTAATTAAATTTATTACAGCCTACGGCTAAGAACGGTTATTTCATTAATAGATTTTGCTTTTAGGAAACGTTTGCTGATACACCTGAATGGGGGCATACTGCAGTTGATAAAATAATGCAGAGCAGCTCGTCAAAATTGTGATTGTCTGGTGCTAACATTAGTTGAATATTGGCTTCCGGAAACCCGGGTTAAATCTGTCATTACTAACATGCCCTTCCTTTCCTTACACCAAAAAAAACACTAACTATCGATCGCTTAGGTGTCTGCAACCGGGTCGAGTCTGTCATAACTAACAAATTCCATCCACTCCTTCGGTTTTGTTATATGTAACACGGGTGTACGGTGGTGCCCGGCATTCCAGGAGTTCCTGGTTCGTCCTTGGCCGTACATTCTAATCAATCAATCAATCAATCAAGTTGTACGAAATTTTTTATTGTCGGCAGGTATACGTTTGTTAAATTAAATAAATTTATTTGATTTAATGAAAATTGGTATTATTTTAGGAAAATATTCAATTTTACGATGGATTGAAGAATGAAGAAATTTAGTAAAATGGATTATTTATTTTCAAATTTAAAGAAGTAAAAATGACGACATTCTTTTTATGATAGTTTGAATATTTAGTATTTAAATTGATTATTTTTTAGTGGATTCATCTAAATTACCATCATAATGAATAAAATATTTTCATTAAAATTTAACGAAATCGTTTAATCAATATGACCTACGAGATTTTTTTGGGTGCTTGTTTAAGTTGCGTTTATCTTTTGTTAGTCTATGTTAGCCATTGTTGTCTTAATGTTCTTTTGACCTTAATCATTTTCTTGACAAGATTTGAACATTCCTCATTCTTTTCTTTTTCATTTTTTACTAATGTGGACTTCCAAGCTGCCGACCATTAAGATGTTCTACTGCTTGATCTATATCACACTCCGTCTCTAATTTTATTTTTGTTTTTAATGCTCTGTTACCTTATATCTGAATTGGTTCCAGTCAGTTATTTTGTTGCTTAACATCGGTTGTTTCTGCATGTTTGAGACGCTAATATTATTTTTGATTGTGGTTTATCTTCTTTCCTCTCGGGCAAACAATTAAACCGTGTCGATAAAGGACTAAAATCTTTAGATGGTTCCGATTCTGACAGAAGTTGCGATGTTAGTAAAATTCTTTTTTTGGGCGACGACGGAGAGTTATTTTTTGACTGAGACGACATTTCTATTGATTTTAAATCAAAATCAAATTTAGTCGCTTGAAACGAACTACCTGGCGGAGTTCCTTGAGTTTTTAATTTTTTTGCAAACTCAGACATTTTAATGTGCAATGCCCTTAAAATTGGCCAGTAGTTTGGAAATTACAGTTCTAGATGAAAAAAACCGCAATGTGCTTATGAGTTATCGAATACTATATTATCACCGAAAGACCAGCTTCAAATTAAATTTTATTATACGGTTTTAGATCAGGCCATATTATCAATAACGGAACAATTCTACCAATTAAAAAACCACAGTGAACTATTCTATTTTTTCGATATCCACGAATTGACGAAAGAAGAACCAAACATTTTGTTAACTAAATGGTTGAATTTAGAAAAGGCCCTTACACACGTAAATGAGTGCGATTTAAACGTAAATGAACTAAATATTCATGAATTAAGAATATTATAGAATATAGTTCAATCAAAAATGTCTCCTAAACAAGTGTTAGATTACGTAACTCAACAAAATGTGTTCACTTTATACCTCAATACAGTAAAAGCGGTTCAAATATTACTAACTTTGCCAGTTATGGTAGCGTCTGAAGAACATAATTTTTCAAAATTTAAAAGAATAAAAAATTTTTTAAGAACTTCGATGATGCAGGAAAGATTAGTTGGCTTAGCTACAATTTCAATCGAGAAAGACATACAATTAACTTGATAAAGTACGATGATTTGATTGATCAATTTGCAAATACCAAATCTCGCAAAATTTAATTTTAAAATATGGCTTTAGACTTTGTAGATTAATCCTTAATATATAACATTTGACCTACCCCAAAAAATGAATTATAAATTCAATATAGTTAGTGATATTATATATATATATATATATATATATATATATATATATATATATATATATATATATATATATATATATATATACATAAATATATATATATATATATATATATATATATATATATATATATATATATATATATATAATATATATATATATATATATATATATATATATATATATATATATATATATATATATATATATATATATATATATATATATATATATATATATATATATATATATATATATATATATATATATATATATATGTTATAAATTCTTGTCTTTCATATTGAATTATGTTTTGTTTGTAAATAATTATTGTTTAATAATTTATAACTTTCCACCACAGTTTTTTAAAGCTATTGGAAAGTTGCTGGAAAAAATAAATAAGGTACAAAAATAATATAGAGCCATCACTTTGAACACAAAAAAAATTAATTCGCAAAATACAAGACCTATAGTTGACTATGTACAGGCACCCTTAAACTTATTACGAATTAAAAATCCCACTAACATTTTATCCATTTTTAATTCAATAATATGTTATCGTGGAATAGGGCTTCCGGGAAAAACCTCTAAAAAAGCATCACTGGGCGCCAAAAAGTCTGAGACCGGCCCTGGTCCGACATGATCTATACTTGGGATTGGATGATGAAAATAATAAATGAACACACAAAGTAAAATCGTTTACATAAATCCTCGTATCTCAAACGATATTGTCAACAAAATCACAATCAAGATACAAGAAAAAGAAGAAGTAGTTAAATATCAAATTATCAAAAACGGTTATAATGGTGGGTTCCATTAATTACACTAACAATGCTGTAGTGCAGATCGCTATATGGCTTTGTCTCTCTATATGTCTTTCCTTTATGCTCTAAAACAATTTATTTTCGATCACCTTTTCAGTAAATCAGTGCATGAAATAGAGCCCTGAAACTAAAAATGTACTTAATTTATCTATTTTTTTTATTGATTTTATTAGTTTTTATTTTTATTTACATTATCACCACATATTATTTTTTATCCGATATATTTAAACTTTACTTACATTTATAATTGAACTGCCATGGTTGCCATAACATTTTTTTATAACATTGGCATTAAATAAGAAACGGCAAACATAGAAATCGAAACAAACCCAGGTCAACAAATTAATCAAATTTCGAACATTGTTTTTATTTTCAGGTATTGATCCGGAAGGTGGTCAACTAAAATATAGCATATCTGGTCCTGTGTTTAGTGTTGATAAAAATACTGGTGTCGTTAGATTAAACCAAGCCTTAGATAGGGAGAAACAAGACTTAATTGAGGTTATAATAAGTATAACGGATGAAAGTGTTCTAGGTTCTGAACCGAATACCATTTCATTACGTCGTGAAATTCCAATCCGAGATTATAATGATAATGCACCAATATTTATTGGACGACCATATAGTTCGAATGTCAGTGAAGCACTGAAATCAGGTACAGTTATTAAAATACAACCACCAATTATTGTAACGGATCGTGATGAAGGTATAAATAGTGAGATTACGGTAAAATGTGTCTCAGACCCAAATGTCGACACTGATGATATATGTGATTTTTTCGATGTCAACATCGAAAAAGTTACTAATGGAAATTATACGGTAACAATTCGTCTAAGGAAACAATTAGATTTTGAAACACGTCCGTCTTACATATTAAACTTAAAAGCGTATGACGGTGGACTAGAAAATAGATTACATGCAATGGCAACTGTTGCCATATCTGTTATTGATATTCAAGATCAACCTCCAATTTTTATAAATGCACCATATTCGAAAACAATTTTAGAAAATACACCAGCTGATAGATCAATTTTAACAATTAATGCAAATGATGGAGATACTGGTAGTCCACGACCAATATTGCTAACTTTGGAAAATGAAAAATTTGGATATTTTGAACTGAGATCAGCCAATGATACATATAGTGGAAATGCCATATTATATACTACAAATGTACCATTGGATCGTGAAAACCTAGAGATATTACAAAATGGTGGAGTGTATGGTTTTATTGTTAGAGCAACCGAATTAATAAATAATGAAGTTCCTGGAGATTCAGCCACATCTCAGATAACAATTGTAGTGAGTGATGAGGACGATCATATTCCCGAATTTAATCTGCCAGAGTTTAGTATTCCTTTAACTGAAAATCTTGAAAATGATACTCCTCTGCCTGGTTTATCAATTCTTGTAGTTGATAAAGATCTTGGTAAGAACAGTCGATACAACTTATCCCTCGAAAACGTTAAAAATTCAGAGGGAGTTTTTACAGTTACGCCTACGTATGGTGAAGGTCGCACTCCAATCGTGGTTAAAGTAGCAAATACAGCAAAATTAGACTATGATGTCGATAATATCAACTTACGAACTTTAGTTTTTGATTTAGTTGCATCAGTTAATGGTACAAAAATGGACTCGAGTCGAGTCACAGTCGAACTTCAAGATGCAAACGACAACGCTCCAATTTTTATGAATAATTTCTATACACTTGAAGTAAAAGAAAACACAAAAGTAGGATACAAAATTTCTGATTTATTGGCAAGCGATCGAGATTCAGGTTTATTTGGTTCAATAAATTATATATTGAAAGGGTTCGGGTCAGAATATTTTTCAACAGAACCAAAATATGGTGGAATATTTGTTAAACAAAATTTAAATTATGAAGGACAGAAAAGTTATAGCTTAACACTGGTGGCAATCGATGGTGGAGGTAGAGAAACTAATGTAAATTTACTTATAAACGTGCTGGATGTAAACGATAATAATCCTAGGTTTGAAACACTAGAGTATACTCGAACGATTAGAGAAGGGGCTACAGAATTCGAGCCTCAATTTTTTGTTAGAGCAACTGATGAAGATGGTCCTACTCAAGGTGGTGGTCATGTAACCTATACAATAGATTCAGAAAATAGCATTTCCGGACATGTTTTTTCCATAAATCCATCTTCTGGTGAAATAACAATTAATAAACATGTAAGTTCAATGGATACAGAACGAGGTCAATATGAACTTATTGTATCAGCAACAGATCACGGTGTGCCACCACTTAAAAATGATACTAGAGTATTGATACGTGTTGGTATATCAGGGAATCAAAGGCCTATTTTTAAAGGGCATTTCACAAGTCAAACCAATAATGCTATTCCTGGTCCTCCAAGTTATCGAATAACAATACCTGAGAATGCCCCACCAGGATACAATGTTACAACAGTAATAGCATCTGATCCCGATGGGTTGGATTCACTTTTGGAATATAGAATTGTTGATTCTGCTGACAATTTTGAAATAAATCACAAATCTGGATTAATCAAAGTTTCCTCATTTGCTCGTTTAGATCGCGATACAAACTCAGATCAACATATTATCGTAGTAAATGCAGTTGATGCTGGATTCCCAATACCAGAAACTGCCACGGCAACTGTGTATATTAAAATTCAAGATGTTAACGATAAACCACCAAAATTTAGTTCTCCAACATATACTGCATATATTTCAGAGCGATCTAAAGTTGGAACAGAAGTGTTGAAGGTTTTGGCTATAGATAGTGATTTAGATTCTAAAATTGAATATTATATTATCGATCCTATAAAAGCATCATCGAAAACCGGTTCACAATTAACATCACCATTGCCATATGACTATCGATCTGCTTTCAGTATAAATAATAAAACTGGCCAAATTATAGTGAACAGCACATTGGATTACAATTCTGCTGCAGTTATCACTCTAACAGTTCAAGCTAAAGACATAAATGCTATGTATAATAAAAATGAGCAAGTCGATACGACCGAAGTCATTTTATTCGTTCAGTCATTTAAAGATACAAACCCAATATTTAAACACCCAGGTTGGACTAGTACAGCTCCTTATATTCAGTTTAAGGTTAAAGAAGAAGTACCAATTGGAATGCCAATTTTTAAACTAATCTCGGAAGATCCACTTACAAATGAAGTGGTCAAACAATTTGAGCTTACAAAACATGATCCATTTGGATTAATAGAAATAAACGAACATAATGGTGACGTTCTTTTTCGTAAACGACTCGATTATGAAACGTTGAACTCAACATATTTTGAATTTGGTGTCACTGCATATTCGTCCGATCTAAAGCGAAGTATGTTTACGATGGTTAATGTGACAGTTGAAAATGTTAATGATAATGATCCAATTTTTGATCAAAAGACATACCGAGTAACGGCCATAGAAAATTTGATATATCCAACTACAATATTAAAAGTTCATGCTACTGACAACGATGGCGTATTAACAGATATAGATGCACGAATTGGTTATAGTTCTGTGACATATGCTTTAACAGGGCAAAATAGTGCCTATTTTGTTATAAATAACAGGACTGGTGATATACAAATTGCACCAAATCAAACGCTAGATAGGGAAAAACAATCTCTGGTTAAAGTTTCAGTAATTGCTGAAGATTCTCCTGGAAAGCCGACTGATAGCCGAAAAACTTCCGCTGAAATATTTATCGAAGTGTTGGATGTAAATGATAATGCACCTCAATTTATGTTGAAATCATACACTGCTGTTATACCAGAGAGTGCACCTATTAATACTTTTGTTATTAATATGATGGCTACAGACCCGGATAATGGGTTCGGAGGCGAGATTCGATATGATATATTAAATGAAGGCGAAGCGAATGGCTTACTCACAATTAATCAAAATACCGGAGAGATAAGAACAAAAATTCAGCTAACGGGAAAGGGCCGAAGTGAACCATATCAACTGATAATACGTGCTCAAGATAATGGAGGAAAAGTTCCTAAACAGGCATCATTACATTCCGATATTTCGTTAACATTATATATCGGAGACGTCAGTTCAAATGATGGTATTCCATTTTTTATTTCGCCAAAATCTGGACAAATTGCTTATATATCAGAAGTAATGTTGATATTGCATAAACCTTAGTATGTCGATAGATCTAAACAGGATATTTTTTATTTTATAGAATGCCACTATAGGAGCTCCCGTATTCCAAGTTATTGCTAGTGACCCAGATAATCCTGCAACTTTAAGCGGACAACTTAGTTATAATATACAAGAAGATATTGAGAATTTAGACACTTTTAAAATAGGTAAGCATACCAAACAATGAATGGCCAATCATCCTAATAAATTGTTTAAACTAAAAAATAAATATATATATATATATATATATATATATATATATATATATATATATATATATATATATATATATATATATATATATATATATATATTTGCAGATCAATCTTCTGGATTTATCACAACACTTAAATCACTTGATAGAGAAACAAAATCATCGTATAATATAATTGTCGAAGTATCCGATCATGGAGATCCATCTCAAGCAGCAACAGTTGTCCTTCAAATATCTGTTCTAGATATTGATGACCATAAACCACGATTTATTCGAGAAGTAGACGCGACACCATTAGAGCTGATGGTTCTTGAAGAACAACCAACAGAAACCATAATCACTAACATAAGTGCAATTGATGAAGATATTAATGAGAATGGTGCGATCGATTACATATTTATTGATGGAAATGAACTGGGACTGTTCAAAATATTTCGCACCGATGATAATCGCGCTATTATTACGACCGCCGATAGAATAGATCGTGAAAAGTTTGATAGTTTTCTTGTTACAGTTAAATGTTTTAAATACAAAACTCATCATAATTTAATTTCACATAAATCATACAACGCTTATGATTTATCAGAAACACAAGTTTTAATAAAAATTATCGATATAGATGACCATCTCCCAGAATTTGATGTCAAAGAGCCAACCATCGGTGTCCGATTATATACACCCATCGATACCCATATTTTTGCTGTAAGGGCAACCGATGATGATTCAGACGCCATCACCATAACATACTCACTTAAAAATGTAACATTTATTCCACAGCATTTTAAAAAACTTAACCTAAAATTGACACACAATTTAACTGAATTATTCTCATTAGATAGGGAATCGGGTGACATTAAAATAATTAAAACTTTATCCGATTTTGTAGATGGATATTTTGAACTATTAGTGCGTGCTAACAACTCAAAAACACCCAATCGACACCGCGATAATACAGTAAAAGTTTATGTAATTCGTGATAAATCCCTGTTAAGATTTGTATTTTCAAAACGAGCTTCAGAAGTGAATACTATTATTAACGAATTTACTAGTAAATTACAATCGGAGCTGAAAGTAACTGATTTAGAACTGCAAGTGTTTGATACACAAGTGTTAACTAAATCCGATCATAGCTTGGATTTTTCTTCGACTAGTTCATGTTTCCAACTGAGTCGTCATGGGAGTGTTTTACCACCGCACGAGATGCAGAAAATAATGGATTCTACTGAAATAAAAAATTTACTCACTAAATCATATATTGAATACAGTGTAGATGCAGTTGATTCGTGTTTAGTAAAAAAGTCTTATATCTCTTCAAGTCTTATTACATCGGCCGGTACATGGCTTGTAATAATAGCCGGATTGATTGGCATTGCATCATTTATTGCCACTATATCAGCATGCTGTTTAACAAAACGATTATAAAACAAGGTGAACATGAAAAAAAAACTCATAAATATTTATAAAACAGCATGTAATTATGCAGTTAGCTAGAAACTCTAATAATCTAACACGCATTAAAAATATTTTATGTTTCGTTTGAGATGATTTAATTAAATCAATCTATTCATATTTTATACATTCTGCCGTCCAACATTTTAAAAAATTTTATTTAAGGATAAGATAATTATTTAAATGTTTGCAAAAAAATAATACAAGTTTTCTTCCTGTTGTATTTTTAATTATTGTATTTTGTAATATGTAAATTTTTGTTAAATTTTATTTTTTTTTAATATGTTCTAATATTAATTAATTTTTAATTAAGAAAATATAGGAATGAAATAAAATAATTAAACGAAATAAAGTAAGAATTCTCTTCGGGAAACCTTCAGTTTTCAAAATCACAATGGAGTGATCAATCAAAAAAAAAATGATTTTTATTTGGTCATGTGCAATGTCTGTGTAGGCCACCAGCAAATAAATCATATTTTGTATATCGGTACATGCTCTACCCTAGTTAAATTTAATATTTAACTAGGGTAGAGCATGTACCGATAACTGGGTAGATTCTGCAGGTTCAAATAAAAAGGTTAGTAAAATAATATTAAATATTTAGTAAATATAAGTTAATATTATTTAGTAAAATAAAAATTATCATAATTTTATAATTATCAATACTGTGTTATTTATTTTTAATTTATTATTTATAACTGTGAAATATATAATACCCACAATGGGTAATATATATTTAAATTATATATTTTAAAATCGTAGCTGAAATATAAAATCTTATCTTATATATTTTAAAATCTTTCCTGAGATAATTCAAATCAATTCCTAATTTGTAAATAAATAATAAATTATATATAAACAATATATTTTAAAATTAAAATTAAATTTTAACAAAGTTTTAAATAATAAAATTAAATTGTTTAATCTAAAATTATACTTTTAGTTTAATATAATTGTAGTATTATTATAATTAATTAATATAAAATTACATTGAATATTATTTTTATACAAATATTATTAAAATTGTATTATACAAATATTTATTAAATATAAATTGACATTAAAATAATTATTATTTATTTTAAATTAATTAATACTAATAATTTATTATACATTACATATATATAAAAACTTAAATTTATTTTTTTTAATAATTTAAATTAAAATATAGTTCGACGTTGAAGAAAAAATGTTATTATTTATATATTATAAAATTCAAAAATAATAAAAAAATGTATATTTTAATAAAAAATTATTGTCAATTATTATTTATTTGACGAGTGAAATGAGTAAAATTAATTTTATTGAATAATGAATCTTAAACATTTTAGCCATAAAATAAGATCGATAAATTAGTGTATCTCGATAATTCCACAAATAAATATTCATCTCCTCAAGATTTTTTGAATTTCTTTTAAGAACCAACTCAATTCTTATCCATATCAGCGTAAAGACATAGATAGCGCGATTAAAATTTAGAAAATATATATTTATTGATAAATACAAACATATATGTTAGTGGAGAGGGATGCTATAAATTATTGATAATTATATATTTAAAAAATTTATTAGTATATAAATTGATAGTTATATATTAATTATTTTGATAATTATGATACTAAAATTGGTTTAGATCTTGGATTGAAATTATTTTTTGTTAGCGTTATAAATGATGAGCCTTTAAAAATAAAAAATTCTTATATACATTTGACCGGTGTACCACAGAGACTAAAGAAATTAAAACAATATACACCAGCATCGCCGAAAGAAATTATATCACCAATTGTCGATTGGAATGGATTCCTGGTAGCAAATAGCCATATCAAATAGCATATATAAAAATCTGATAGCTCGATGTCTCTATGTGTTTTCAGTACTAATTGTAATTTACAAGTGAAAGTTTTGTATACAGTTTTCAAATGAAAATTAAACGTTAGAAATATATAACTAGTGCCGTTGAAAAGATAAATGTGTGAATTATAAATAAATCGCTTTTGTTATGTGTAACCATATCAGCAAGAAAATCTTAGAACAATGCTACCTATTTTTTCGTGTCACGGTCATTGTAGGATTAAAAAATGTAAATAATTTAACGTTTGTTATAACCAATAATCAATTTTTCATATAAATTGATTATAATAAACGTTAAATTATTTAAATTTTTTAATCCTACAATGAACGTAACATGAAAAAATAGGTAGCATTGGTTAAAAATTTTCTTACTGATGTGGTTATAAAATCACATAACAAAAGCTATTTATTTATAATTTACACATTTATCCTTTCAACGGCACTAGTTATATATTTCTAACGTTTAATTTTCATTTAAAAACTGTATACAAAACATTCAGTTGTAAATTACAATTAGTACTGAAAACACATAGAGACATCGAGCTGTTATATTTTTATATATGCTATTTAGTATGGCGAGCGTGAGTGGCGCTGTTTTTCTATTTCCAATCGTCAATTGCAAAAAATTATTTAGAATACACGACAAATCAATTCAACGGACGGTAGCTAAAGTAAAATTAAAAAAATGTATATGCATCGAGAGAAGCATATACATTTTGTGAAAAATGATAAATAATAATTTATTCATTTATTCATTTATTCATTTATTCATTTATTCATTTATTCATTTATTCATTTATTCATTTATTCATTTATTCATTTATTCATTCATTTATTCATTTATTCATTTATTCATTTATTCATTTATTCATTTATTCATTTATTCATTTATTCATTTATTCATTTATTCAAATATTCATTTATTCATTTATTCATTTATTCAAATATTCATTTATTCATTTATTCATTTATTCATTTATTCATTTATTCATTTATTCATTTATTCATTTATTCATTTATTCATTTATTCATTTATTCATTTATTCATTTATTCATTTATTCATTTATTCATTTATTCATTTATTCATTTATTCATTTATTCATTTATTCATTTATTCATTTATTCATTTATTCATTTATTCATTTATTCATTTATTCATTTATTCATTTATTCATTTATTCATTTATTCATTTATTCATTTATTCATTTATTCATTTATTCATTTATTCATTTATTCATTTATTCATTTATCATTTATTCATTTATTCATTTATTCATTTATTCATTTATTCATTTATTCATTTATTCATTTATTCATTTATTCATTTATTCATTTATTCATTTATTCATTTATTCATTTATTCATTTATTCATTTATTCATTTATTCATTTATTCATTTATTCATTTATTCATTTATTCATTTATTCATTTATTCATTTATTCATTTATTCATTTATTCATTTATTCATTATTCATTATTCATTTATTCATTTATTCATTTATTCATTTATTCATTATTCATTTATTCATTTATTCATTTATTCATTTATTCATTTATTCATTTATTCATTTATTCATTTATTCATTTATTCATTTATTCATTTATTCATTTATTCATTTATTCATTTATTCATTTATTCATTTATTCATTTATTCATTTATTCATTTATTCATTTATTCATTTATTCATTTATTCATTTATTCATTTATTCATTTATTCATTTATTCATTTATTCATTTATTCATTTATTCATTTATTCATTTATTCATTTATTCATTTATTCATTTATTCATTTATTCATTATTCATTTATTCATTTATTCATTTATTCATTTATTCATTATTCATTTATTCATTTATTCATTTATTCATTTATTCATTTATTCATTTATTCATTTATTCATTTATTCATTTATTCATTTATTCATTATTCATTTATTCATTTATTCATTTATTCATTTATTCATTTATTCATTTATTCATTTATTCATTTATTCATTTATTCATTTATTCATTTATTCATTTATTCATTTATTCATTTATTCATTTATTCATTTATTCATTTATTCATTTATTCATTTATTCATTTATTCATTTATTCATTTATTCATTTATTCATTTATTCATTTATTCATTTATTCATTTATTCATTTATTCATTTATTCATTTATTCATTATTCATTTATTCATTTATTCATTTATTCATTTATTCATTTATTCATTTATTCATTTATTCATTTATTCATTTATTCATTTATTCATTTATTCATTTATTCATTTATTCATTTATTCATTTATTCATTTATTCATTTATTCATTTATTCATTATTCATTTATTCATTTATTTCATTTATTCATTTATTCATTTATTCATTTATTCATTTATTCATTATTCATTTATTCATTTATTCATTTATTCATTTATTCATTTATTCATTTATTCATTTATTCATTTATTCATTTATTCATTTATTCATTTATTCATTTATTCATTTATTCATTTATTCATATTCATTTATTCATTTATTCATTTATTCATTTATTCATTTATTCATTTATTCATTTATTCATTTATTCATTTATTCATTTATTCATTTATTCATTTATTCATTTATATTATTCATTTATTCATTTATTCATTTATTCATTTATTCATTTATTCATTTATTCATTTATTCATTTATTCATTTATTCATTTATTCATTTATTCATTTTATTCATTTATTCATTTATTCATTTATTCATTTATTCATTTATTCATTTATTCATTTATTCATTTATTCATTTATTCATTTATTCATTTATTCATTTATTCATTTATTCATTTATTCATTTATTCATTTATTCATTTATTCATTTATTCATTTATTCATTTATTCATTTATTCATTTATTCATTTATTCATTATTCATTTATTCATTTATTCATTTATTCATTTATTCATTTATTCATTTATTCATTTATTCATTTATTCATTTATTCATTTATTCATTTATTCATTTATTCATTTCTATTCATTTATTCATTTATTCATTTATTCATTTATATTCATTTTATTCATTTATTCATTTATTCATTTATTCATTTATTCATTTATTCATTTATTCATTTATTCATTTTATTCATTTATTCATTTATTCATTTATTCATTTATTCATTTATTCATTTATTCATTTATTCATTTATTCATTTATTCATTTATTCATTTATTCATTTATTCATTTATTCATTTATTCATTTATTCATTTATTCATTTATTCATTTATTCATTTATTCATTTATTCATTTATTCATTTATTCATTTATTTCATTTATTCATTTATTCATTTATTCATTTATTCATTTATTCATTTATTCATTTATTCATTTATCATTTATTCATTTATTCATTTATTCATTTATTCATTTATTCATTTATTCATTTATTCATTTATTCATTTATTCATTTATTCATTTATTCATTTATTCATTTATTCATTTATTCATTTATTCATTTATTCATTTATTCATTTATTCATTTATTCATTTATTATTCATTTATTCATTTATTCATTTATTCATTTATTCATTTATTCATTTATTCATTTATTCATTTATTCATTTATTCATTTATTCATTTATTCATTTTATTTCATTTATTCATTTATTCATTTATTCATTTATTCATTTATTCATTTATTCATTTATTCATTTATTCATTTATTCATTTATTCATTTATTCATTTATTCATTTATTCATTTATTCATTTATTCATTTATTCATTTATTCATTTATTCATTTATTCATTTTATTTCATTTATTCATTTATTCATTTATTCATTTATTCATTTATTCATTTATTCATTTATTCATTTATTCATTTATTCTTTATTCATTTATTCATTTATTCATTTATTCATTTATTCATTTATTCATTTATTCATTTATTCATTTATTCATTTATTCATTTATTCATTTATTCATTTATTCATTTATTCATTTATTCATTTATTCATTTATTCATTTATTCATTTATTCATTTATTCATTTATTCATTTATTCATTTATTCATTTATTCATTTATTCATTTATTCATTTATTCATTTATTCATTTATTCATTTATTCATTTATTCATTTATTCATTTATTCATTTATTCATTTATTCATTTATTCATTTATTTCATTTATTCATTTATTCATTTATTCATTTATTCATTTATTCATTTATTCATTTATTCATTTATTCATTTATTCATTTATTCATTTATTCATTTATTCATTTATTCATTTATTCATTTATTCATTTATTCATTTATTCATTTATTCATTTATTCATTTATTCATTTATTCATTTATTCATTTATTCATTTATTCATTTATTCATTTATTCATTTATTCATTTATTCATTTATTCATTTATTCATTTATTCATTTATTCATTTATTCATTTATTCATTTATTCATTTATTCATTTATTCATTTATTCATTTATTCATTTATTCATTTATTCATTTATTCATTTATTCATTTATTCATTTATTCATTATTCATTTATTCATTTATTCATTTATTCATTTATTCATTTATTCATTATTCATTTATTCATTTATTCATTTATTCATTTATTCATTTATTCATTTATTCATTTATTCATTTATTCATTTATTCATTTATTCATTTATTCATTTATTCATTTATTCATTTATTCATTTATTCATTTATCATTTATTCATTATTCATTTATTCATTTATTCATTTATTCATTTATTCATTTATTCATTTATTTCATTTATTCATTTATTCATTTATTCATTTATTCATTTATTCATTTATTCATTTATTCATTTATTCATTTATTCATTTATTCATTTATTCATTTATTCATTTATTCATTTATTTCATTTATTCATTTATTCATTTATTCATTTATTCATTTATTCATTTATTCATTTATTCATTTATTCATTTATTCATTTATTCATTTATTCATTTATTCATTTATTCATTTATTCATTTTATTCATTTATTCATTTATTCATTTATTCATTTATTCATTTATTCATTTATTCATTTATTCATTTATTCATTTATTCATTTATTCATTTATTCATTTATTCATTTATTCATTTATTCATTTATTCATTTATTCATTTATTCATTTATCATTTATTCATTTATTCATTTATTCATTTATTCATTTATTCATTTATTCATTTATTCATTTATTCATTATTCATTTATTCATTTATTCATTTATTCATTTATTCATTTATTCATTTATTCATTTATTCATTTATTCATTTATTCATTTATTCATTTATTCATTTATTCATTTATTCATTTATTCATTTATTCATTTATTCATTTATTCATTTATTCATTTATCATTTATTCATTTATTCATTTATTCATTTATTCATTTATTCATTTATTCATTTATTCATTTATTCATTTATTCATTTATTCATTTATTCATTTATTCATTTATTCATTTATTCATTTATTCATTTATTCATTTATTCATTTCATTTATTCATTTATTCATTTATTCATTTATTCATTTATTCATTTATTCATTTATTCATTTATTCATTTATTCATTTATTCATTTATTCATTTATCATTTATTCATTTATTCATTTATTCATTTATTCATTTATTCATTTATTCATTTATTCATTTATTCATTTATTCATTTATTCATTTATTCATTTATTCATTTATTCATTTATTCATTTATTCATTTATTCATTTATTCATTTATTCATTTATTCATTTATTCATTTATTCATTTATTCATTTATTCATTTATTCATTTATTCATTTATTCATTTATTCATTTATTCATTTATTCATTTATTCATTTATTCATTTATTCATTTATTCATTTATTCATTTATTCATTTATTCATTTATTCATTTATTCATTTATTCATTTATTCATTTATTCATTTATTCATTTATTCATTTATTCATTTATTCATTTATTCATTATTCATTTATTCATTTATTCATTTATTCATTTATTCATTTATTCATTTATTCATTTAATCATTTATTCATTTATTCATTTATTCATTTATTCATTTATTCATTTATTCATTTATTCATTTATTCATTTATTCATTTATTCATTTATTCATTTATTCATTTATTCATTTATTCATTTATTCATTTATTCATTTATTCATTATTCATTTATTCATTTATTCATTTATTCATTTATTCATTTATTCATTTATTCATTTATTCATTTATTCATTTATTCATTTATTCATTTATTCATTTATTCATTTATTCATTTATTCATTTATTCATTTATTCATTTATTCATTTATTCATTTATTCATTATTCATTTATTCATTTATTCATTTATTCATTTATTCATTTATTCATTTATTCATTTATTCATTTATTCATTTATTCATTTATTCATTTATTCATTTATTCATTTATTCATTTATTCATTTATTCATTTATTCATTTATTCATTTATTCATTTATTCATTTATTCATTTATTCATTTATTCATTTATTCATTTATTCATTTATTCATTTATTCATTTATTCATTTATTCATATATTCATTTATTCATTTATTCATTTATTCATTTATTCATTTATTCATTTATTCATTTATTCATTTATTCATTTATTCATTTATTCTTATTCATTTATTCATTTATTCATTTATTCATTTATTCATTTATTCATTTATTCATTTATTCATTTATTCATTTATTCATTTATTCATTTATTCATTTATTCATTTATTCATTTATTCATTTATTCATTTATTCATTTATTCATTTATTCATTTATTCATTTATTCATTTATTCATTTATTCATTTATTCATTTATTCATTTATTCATTTATTCATTTATTCATTTATTCATTTATTCATTTATTCATTTATTCATTTATTCATTTATTCATTTATTCATTTATTCATTTATTCATTTATTTCATTTATTCATTTATTCATTTATTCATTTATTTCATTTATTCATTTATTCATTTATTCATTTATTCATTTATTCATTTATTCATTTATTCATTTATTCATTTATTCATTTATTCATTTATTCATTTATTCATTTATTCTCATTTATTCATTTATTCATTTATTCATTTATTCATTTATTCATTTATTCATTTATTCATTTATTCATTTATTCATTTATTCATTTATTCATTTATTCATTTATTCATTTATTCATTTATTCATTTATTCATTTATTCATTTATTCATTTATTCATTTATTCATTTATTCATTTATTCATTTATTCATTTATTCATTTATTCATTTATTCATTTATTCATTTATTCATTTATTCATTTATTCATTTATTCATTTATTCATTTATTCATTTATTCATTATTCATTTATTCATTTATTCATTTATTCATTTATTCATTTATTCATTTATTCATTTATTCATTTATTCATTTATTCATTTATTCATTTATTCATTTATTCATTTATTCATTTATTCATTTATTCATTTATTCATTTATTCATTTATTCATTTATTCATTTATTCATTTATTCATTTATTCATTTATTCATTTATTCATTTATTCATTTATTCATTTATTCATTTATTCATTTATTCATTTGTTCATTTATTCATTTATTCATTGATTCATTTATTCATTTATTCATTTATTCATTTATTCATTTATTCATTTATTCATTTATTCATTTATTCATTTATTCATTTATTCATTTTATTCATTTATTCATTTATTCATTTATTCATTTGTTCATTTATTCATTTATTCATTTATTCATTTATTCATTTATTCATTTATTCATTATTCATTGTTCATTTATTCATTTATTCATTTATTCATTTATTCATTTATTCATTTATTCATTTGTTCATTTATTCATTTATTCATTTATTCATTTATTCATTTATTCATTTATTCATTTTTTCATTTATTCATTTATTCATTTATTCATTTATTCATTTATTCATTTATTCATTTATTCATTTATTCATTTATTCATTTATTCATTTATTCATTTATTCATTTATTCATTTATTCATTTATTCATTTATTCATTTATTCATTTATTCATTTATTCATTTATTCATTTATTCATTTATTCATTTATTCATTTATTCATTTATTCATTTATTCATTTATTCATTTATTCATTTATTCATTTATTCATTTATTCATTTATTCATTTATTCATTTATTCATTTATTCATTTATTCATTTATTCATTTATTCATTTATTCATTTATTCATTTATTCATTTATTCATTTATTCATTTATTCATTTATTCATTTATTCATTTATTCATTTATTCATTATTCATTTATCATTTATTCATTTATTCATTTATTCATTTATTCATTTATTCATTTATTCATTTATTCATTTATTCATTTATTCATTTATTCATTTATTCTTTATTCATTTATTCATTTATTCATTTATTCATTTATTCATTTATTCATTTATTCATTTATTCATTTATTCATTTATTCATTTATTCATTTATTCATTTATTCATTTATTCATTTATTCATTTATTCATTTATTCATTTATTCATTTATTCATTTATTCATTTATTCATTTATTCATTTATTCATTTATTCATTAATTCATTTATTCATTTATTCATTTATTCATTTATTCATTTATTCATTTATTCATTTATTCATTTATTCATTTATTCATTTATTCATTTATTCATTTATTCATTTATTCATTTATTCATTTATTCATTTATTCATTTATTCATTTATTCATTTATTCATTTATTCATTTATTCATTTATTCATTTATTCATTTATTCATTTATTCATTTATTCATTTATTCATTTATTCATTTATTCATTTATTCATTTATTCATTTATTCATTTATTCATTTATTCATTTATTCATTTATTCATTTATTCATTTATTCATTTTATTCATTTATTCATTTATTCATTTATTCATTTATTCATTTATTCATTTATTCATTTATTCATTTATTCATTTATTCATTTATTCATTTATTCATTTATTCATTTATTCATTTATTCATTTATTCATTTATTCATTTATTCATTTATTCATTTATTCATTTATTCATTTATTCATTTATTCATTTATTCATTTATTCATTATTCATTTATTCATTTATTCATTTATTCATTTATTCATTTATTCATTTATTCATTTATTCATTTATTCATTTATTCATTTATTCATTTATTCATTTATTCATTTATTCATTTATTCATTTATTCATTTATTCATTTATTCATTTATTCATTTATTCATTTATTCATTTATTCATTTATTCATTTATTCATTTATTCATTTATTCATTTATTCATTTATTCATTTATTCATTTATTCATTTATTCATTTATTCATTTATTCATTATTATTATTCATTTATTCATTTTATTCATTTATTCATTTATTCATTTATTCATTTATTCATTTATTCATTTATTCATTTATTCATTTATTCATTTATTCATTTATTCATTTATTCATTTATTCATTTATTCATTTATTCATTTATTCATTTATTCATTTATTCATTTATTCATTTATTCATTTATTCATTTATTCATTTATTCATTTATTCATTTATTCATTTATTCATTATTCATTATTCATTTATTCATTTATTCATTTATTCATTTATTCATTTATTCATTTATTCATTTATTCATTTATTCATTTATTCATTTATTCATTTATTCATTTATTCATTTATTCATTATTCATTTATTCATTTATTCATTTATTCATTTATTCATTTATTCATTTATTCATTTATTCATTTATTCATTTATTCATTTATTCATTTATTCATTTATTCATTTATTATATTCATTTATTCATTTATTCATTTATTCATTTATTCATTTATTCATTTATTCATTTATTCATTTATTCATTTATTCATTTATTCATTTATTCATTTATTCATTTATTCATTTATTCATTTATTCATTTATTCATTTATTCATTTATTCATTTATTCATTTATTCATTTATTCATTTATTCATTTATTCATTTATTCATTTATTCATTTATTCATTTATTCATTTATTCATTTATTCATTTATTCATTTATTCATTTATTCATTTATTCATTTATTCATTTATTCATTTATTCATTTATTCATTTATTCATTTATTCATTTATTCATTTATTCATTTATTCATTTATTCATTTATTCATATATCATTATTCATTTATTCATTTATTCATTTATTCATTATTCATTTATTCATTTATTCATTTATTCATTTATTCATTTATTCATTTATTCATTTATTCATTTATTCATTTATTCATTTATTCATTTATTCATTTATTCATTTATTCATTTATTCATTTATTCATTTATTCATTTATTCATTTATTCATTTATTCATTATTCATTTATTCATTTATTCATTTATTCATTTATTCATTTATTCATTTATTCATTTATTCATATTCATTTATTCATTTATTCATTTATTCATTTATTCATTTATTCATTTATTCATTTATTCATTTATTCATTTATTCATTTATTCATTATTCATTTATTCATTTATTCATTTATTATTCATTTATTCATTTATTCATTTATTCATTTATTCATTTATTCATTTATTCATTTATTCATTTATTCATTTATTCATTATTCATTTATTCATTTATTCATTTATTCATTTATTCATTTATTCATTTATTCATTTATTCATTTATTCATTTATTCATTTATTCATTTATTCATTTATTCATTTATTCATTTATTCATTTATTCATTTATTCATTTATTCATTTATTCATTTATTCATTTATTCATTTATTCATTTATTCATTTATTCATTTATTCATTTATTCATTTATTCATTTATTCATTTATTCATTTATTCATTTATTCATTATTCATTATTCATTTATTCATTTATTCATTTATTCATTTATTCATTATTCATTTATTCATTTATTCATTTATTCATTTATTCATTTATTCATTTATTCATTTATTCATTTATTCATTTATTCATTTATTCATTTATTCATTTATTCATTTATTCATTTATTCATTTATTCATTTATTTCATTTATTCATTTATTCATTTATTCATTTATTCATTTATTCATTTATTCATTTATTCATTTATTCATTTATTCATTTATTCATTTATTCATTTATTCATTTATTCATTTATTCATTTATTCATTTATTCATTTATTCATTTATTCATTTATTCATTTATTCATTTATTCATTTATTCATTATTCATTTATTCATTTATTCATTTATTCATTTATTCATTTATTCATTTATTCATTTATTCATTTATTCATTTATTCATTTATTCATTTATTCATTTTATTCATTTATTCATTTATTCATTTATTCATTTATTCATTTATTCATTTATTCATTTATTCATTTATTCATTTATTCATTTATTCATTTATTCATTTATTCATTTATTCATTTATTCATTTATTCATTTATTCATTTATTCATTTATTCATTATTCATTATTCATTTATTCATTTATTCATTTATTCATTTATTCATTATTCATTTATTCATTATTCATTTATTCATTTATTCATTTATTCATTTATTCATTTATTCATTTATTCATTTATTCATTTATTCATTTATTCATTTATTCATTTATTCATTTATTCATTTATTCATTTATTCATTTATTCATTTATTCATTTTATTCATTTATTCATTTATTCATTTATTCATTTATTCATTTATTCATTTATTCATTTATTCATTTATTCATTTATTCATTTATTCATTTATTCATTTATTCATTTATTTCATTTATTCATTTATTCATTTATTCATTTATTCATTTATTCATTTATTCATTTATTCATTTATTCATTTATTCATTTATTCATTTATTCATTTATTCATTTATTCATTTATTCATTTATTCATTTATTCATTTATTCATTTATTCATTTATTCATTTATTCATTTATTCATTTATTCATTTATTCATTTATTCATTTATTCATTTATTCATTTATTCATTTATTCATTTATTC
The DNA here is from genome assembly GCA_963556175.1 of Tipula confusa. NCBI lineage: Eukaryota > Metazoa > Arthropoda > Insecta > Diptera > Tipulidae > Tipula > Tipula confusa. The sequence continues at coordinate 83,301 of CAUVYK010000336.1, forward strand.
ATTTATTCATTTATTCATTTATTCATTTATTCATTTATTCATTTATTCATTTATTCATTTATTCATTTATTCATTTATTCATTTATTCATTTATTCATTTATTCATTTATTCATTTATTCATTTATTCATTTATTCATTTATTCATTTATTCATTTATTCATTTATTCATTTATTCATTTATTCATTTATTCATTTATTCATTTATTCATTTATTCATTTATTCATTTATTCATTTATTCATTTATTCATTTATTCATTTATTCATTATCATTATTCATTTATTCATTTATTCATTTATTCATTTATTCATTTATTCATTTATTCATTTATTCATTTATTCATTTATTCATTTATTCATTTATTCATTTATTCATTTATTCATTTATTCATTTATTCATTTATTCATTTATTCATTTATTCATTTATTCATTTATTCATTTATTCATTATTCATTTATTCATTTATTCATTTATTCATTTATTCATTTATTCATTTATTCATTTATTCATTTATTCATTTATTCATTTATTCATTGATTCATTTATTCATTTATTCATTTATTCATTTATTCATTTATTCATTTATTCATTATTCATTTATTCATTTATTCATTTATTCATTTATTCATTTATTCATTTATTCATTTATTCATTGTTCATTTATTCATTTATTCATTGATTCATTTATTCATTTATT